>JAAAKL020002441.1:0-26111 GCA_010016065.2 Carybdea cf. marsupialis auct. non (Linnaeus, 1758) | reverse complement strand
ATATGTGGCAATCGGGAAGATGCAAGAACGTAGGACTTTGAGCTTCAATTCGGTACTTGTGTTTTTCCATAGAGGTGTCATTCTACTTAGTGCTGCACTAGCCATGCCCAGCCTAGATCTGATGTCAGGAGTGTCATCGCAGTTGCTGATATTAGTGCCCAGATACATGATTTTTCTTACCTTTTCTAGTGATTGACAGTGATGTTGCGATTGCGCCTACTCCAGTCACCTTGAATTATTTTTGTTTTTCTTGCATTGATCATGAGTCAGAAATTGGTAATTATCCTTCTTGTCAATTCTGTTAGTCTTTCAAGGCCTTCTGGTGACGTGGAGAGTAATACTGTACCATCAGCGTAACGGAGTTTATGGATTTCGGTGCTTCCAATTTTTATTGGGTCATTATCAATTTGATCTTCGTTAACTTCACGCCAAATGCGTTCGGTGTAAGTGTTGAACAGATGACTTGAAGCTGGGCATCCTTGTCTTACACCCTTTGTGTTTCTGAAACATTCAGATTCACCATAATCCATTCTTACGCAGCTGTTTTGATTGATGTACAGGTTCTGTAGTAGAGTAATTGCCCTTTGCGGAAAATTCATTTGTCGTAGTGTTTCCCATAATTTGTCATATGCAATACAATCGAATGCTTTTGAGTAATCAATGAAGCACATGTGCAATTCCTGATTGCATTCTCTGTAATTTTGGAGTAGTAGTCGTAGATTAGAAATTTGCTCGCGTTAGTGCGTTTTCCTTTCTTAGCCCCATATTGGGTTCTGCTGATTTCTTTTTCCAATTTGTCCTGCGTGCGGTTTGTGCTTATTTTGCGCATGATTGTGCTTGCATGACAAATAAGAGCGATTGGTCTATAGATGCTGCATTGTAGAAGATCCCCTTTCTGAATTTGCGGTATTCGTTTGAGTTGTGCTTTGCTTTTGTCTCACGTCTCTTATCAATCAGGTTGACAGTGTTTGTTGTAATCCAGACTTTATTCTTCACTCTTTGGCGAGGAATATGTTCCTTCGCGCATTTGACTGTTTCACCTTTGATTTTTAGATATAAAGCCTCTGGTTGTAATTCATCCGTACGTGACATGCGAGCGTCAAGTTTGTTATACTCCGTACGACAGACTTGGGCAAATATATCGTAAGTTGTAGAATTAAATCCCTTCCAGTTCTCGATTAGTCACTTCCTATATTGTAACATGCAGGCCTGGAGCCAAAACAGAAAATTCAGAGGTCCCTAATCGGCCTAGAGCTAGAAATAGACCTACAATCACGATTTCAAGTAAAATTTCGCAGTTTTAATTGGGATGGATGCCTACAGGTAGGTCCTTCTGGATATAACGACTGTTATTGCGGATTCACATGTAGACACAAAAGGGCTATGCAGCTCTTGAGTCAGGGAGCTTCTGCACCTTGTTTCGAAAGAGTCTTCAAATTTTCGAACCTTTCGGGTATATATCGTCAATATTTTTTATATGCCTTTAACTTCTGCCAAAGTAAAGTTGAAGAGAAATAGATTATCTGGCAATGCCCAACCGGTTAACAAATGAGTACTCCACTCCATTCGTGAAGTGTCAATGTGACTGCGTCGTGAGGTTAACCGACTGTGATTGAGATTTGAGTAGCTTTACCAGCTGTATTTGCCGAAATTCTTTTCCCTGGTAGGCCTACTTTGTGTGATAGGCTGAGAACTAGATGGAGCGGTATTATAACAAGAGCCTTAAGAGCTGTGCAGATAACCGCAGACGAGGCAGTACATTTGGCCAAAGATCGTGATAGATGGATAAATCTCGTGGCGGTTTTATATCGGCATTTCCACGATAGCAACCGGTTATGATGATTGCGATAGTCAGTAGGCAGACCTCGATTCGTAGAAATTCAAGTATTATAAACATTGGAAGAATCTTAAATATTGGAAAATGCATGACTCTTGAGAACTTCAGAACAGTATTGGATAGGGACTTCTATTTCCAGCGGATTTGTTGGGAGTCTGTTTCCCATCAGGGTGTTCATCCTGCTTTGCCCAGACTATCACGGCAAACTGACAACGGTCAACCTATCTAAGTGTACTTTTGAAGCGATTCTCTCTCAGTGAGTGCCCCAATCCCACATTTCGAAATACGAGGGATGTTAGGTCACATTTTCGGCATTATTTCCTGCATTTCCTTCATGCAAACCGATTTTAAGCTAACGGAAAGATTATGTTTTTGAACTTGCACTGTTTTAAATCTAGAATTTTAGATTTTAACTTCTGATTTGTTTGTTGTTTGTGACTTCCTGTGAACATGTGTTGGTAGTCTGTTTCCATTAAGATCGTCTTTCACTGTCCTTCTCGTAATTCATCGTTCATGGTAGATTTGCTGCTTGTAGTAGTCTCCATCCACTCATTAACACTTCAATAATTCTGATTAGCACTTCATTGTCACTTTACCTTATCACTGTAAAATGTCAATTTTGTTTAGTTTCGATGTATTGTCCTGACGAGAAGCGAACGAAAAGCTTTTACAAAACAAAACACAGTCTCTTTTTAAGCATTTTCATCTCCGATCTGTAAGAAGGTAATGTTAGGGCAGAAAGGGTGGCTTTGCAGAATTTGTAGCAATCAACAACGCTGCACATAGTAATGCATAAACATTCAGAAAATGTACTTATAACTACTTTCCTAGGAACCATTCAAGTAATCTTGGCGAACAAAGTATTCTCCCATTAGAGCCTCCGCTTGTACTGGATGTTAATGAAAGCGAATACCTTCAAGTAAACAGAGGCGAGCGGCTCCTCTTCTTGACTGCTACAATGAAAGAATTTAGGTCCTTAGAAGCCATTCTAGTGCCTCTATATTTTATTAACATGGCATTATCTTAAATCTGAATCCATTTTCTAAATTACTGAAAACTTTGTAATTAGACATTCCGTGAAAGGAGAAGCATATTTATTTCATGTCGTGAGAGGAGGGGGCGGCGGGGGGGGGGGAGGTTTCACTGAAATAGGGAGTGTGTAAGAAAAAGAACGAGAACGATTTAGGCTGTACTGTAGAAACTATTGCGGGGATCACATGCGCTCGTTTGTGGTGCTAGCTAGGAGCTTCATTCGGCACTGTATTTCCTTGAAGCTCATTTAGACTTCAAAGAGGGTAATTACTTGTTTGGCACACGTATCTTTCTTTACGAATCTCTTCTAACGAAATCAATCTTAAATTTTATAAATAGTGCTTTGGATGGTAAAGGTTTTACGTCATATATTTGAATTCTGATAGTATTCTCCTGTCATGTTTATTTTGGAAACATAAAAAGGAGCCGTTGACCGTGAAAATATGTGAGCGTGGGGCAATGATCATATGGGGAGGCCAAACTTTTTGCCTTACCTTGCAATTGCGTCTGTTCAAGAAAAGCTGCTATTTTCAGATGCCTCATTTTGATTGGATTACAGTCACACAACACAAGTTTCGCGCCTTTCATTCAGTCCCAGTACTTATTGTCTTGCAAAACATGGTGGATTATTAAAGGCATACGAGGAAACACGAGATTAGTTTGTACTGGACAGAAGCAGTCGTGTGGCCCTTTCTCTTTTATTTAACACTTACAACACTTCTTGTAAGGATTCCAATTTATTTGCGATGGAAACATCATTATTGACAGTGAACTGGCAAAGTATATATATTAAGACAGTAAGTCATGTTCTCATCATTTACAAATAGTAAAATCGTAGTGTTTATTAAAATTTTAAAAACATTACAACCTCTCTAGCTCTTGCACGTGTGGAAAAGCGATTGATCAGGGCTTTAAGCTCCTAAGCATTACATGGAAGAGGCGCTGTATATGCTATGTTGTCTCGTTTTATCAATAGACCAAAAGGGACTTGTGGGCTATTGTAGGCTATAGGGACACTTTTTCAGGGCCGATCTCATGTTTATATGGACATTTAGTAGAATGGAAGACCTGTGCTGATTACGTTTAGTGGGTGTGATGATTATTTGCTTGACAAAGCCTATTTTTAGGCCTACTGACTGGGCGGATGCGAAGCAACCGTAGGGCCTACGAACGAAAATATCTATGTAAGAAGCGGATATTTGACAAGCATTTGAGGAACTGTAGGCTTCGGCTCAGCTTGTATGCTTCGACTTACTGATTATGGTTGAGCATATTTCTTTTAACATCTTTTAGTGGTAAAGGTATAGACCTACCGGTAACATTGGCTGGTATCACTAGCTCTTGATTGAAAGATTGACATAGGGCACATCATGCTATCCAAAGTCACACGCAACGAAAAAATGGCCACCACTGTTATGAAGAGCTGGATGGCTATGTCCACTGTTCATTTAAAACACAATGTGTGGCCCTGCTCACTTTGAGAATGATTGCTATGGTTCTGTGATTCACAGTCTTTATTGGGCTTAGGCAATAGTAGTGAGAGCGAATAATATATTGAGTAATTTTCATCATGTAAAGTAGGGTGTTACCCATTGATATGTGTTGACACCTGTTCTCTTCACAGTATGGACCATTTTGCTTAGTTGGGATATGGGTGGTAGGCCCTATAAGCTATAGTTTTGAGGATGTCATTCTTATTTTGTTTCAAACAAACAAGGGGAAGAGGAGGTGCAACTAGCAACATTGAGTGTACATTCATTTTTAATGACCAGTGCTCAGCTTAGTGCAATTATTTTGTGTAATTTTTGGGACTTATAACTGTGTCAGTTGATTGACTTACTATGTACACATATATTAACGAAAAAATAAACTGAACTATTTCTAATGTCCAAAATGCGTCAATAACCAGATTTAAGCAATCTAACACTTGGCAGGAACATAAAACGAGCCATCAGGACAACTGGATGGATACAGAAATGGTGGGAAAGAGGATGAAGGAGACAAAGGAGAATATAAATATAAATACCTGATGCAGTACAATGAAATCATATGATCACAAATGGCAAGAGATAAAAGAAACACAATTTAGAAAGAGATGCCTTTATACTCAAGTACATAACATCAGAAACATGGATAAAGATAATGGAGATGATGATAATCATGATGAAATGTAGCAGGACATTATCTTATGGGGTACGTTGGGGTACTTTGTTGCAAGTGGAGAACGTACTGAAGCATATTTGGTTACACACTATCAGAGGTAACATTGATTTATTGCAGATAGACATGAATGATGACACAGTATCAAGTCTTTATACAGTTTCTTTTTCTATTTAAATTAAATAAATTTTGTTTCTCCAAATTTTAACCATATTTACATATCTTGGAGAACATTGTATTCACCTGCATTTGATTAACTTAATTTTTATCGAGTAAAACAAAGATCATTATGTAAAATTCTTACATACAGCTACGACCAGAGTAAAATTAGTAGATGATTAAAACCCGAGCTGCCTCTGTATATGATAGTTACATAGAATGTTTTGTGATCTTAAACAACATCACAGTTTCACCAACTAACTTTCATTATCATGCCTTTACATATTTCACTTTCTAGGCATATTGCAACCCAGAAGCTTTCGCAACAAAAGTGTACCAATCAGTTGCTGAAACAGTGAGTAAGACACATTTGTTAAATTTGTGATTGTGGTGGTCACTTTTGTATCAATGTTAAATCACTGTTTACATAAGTAGAAATGAAATTGCCTATATTTGCCTTGCACCCAGAGTATGAAGGCATCACCATGCTCCTGCTTGTTTCAGACATTTTGAGTGCTTGCAAAGCTCTTGTCATGGCTCTTGATGTCAGAATTTTATCCTTAATTGCCTAATATGCACAATATGTAGAATAATGTCATTTTACACTTTGCTATTTGATTTTGTTTATTGTAAATAGTTGTGCTTAATGTTGTTTTTTTTCCTTATTCTTTGGTAGGATGAGATTGAAGGAATTCTCAATTATGATTTTTGAACATGCTGATGGCAAGGGAAGAGGCATTGATCATTCTGATGCAATCACATAATAAGGCAATTCGTTAGCTATTGACAGGAATAGAAGTTTTAATGGTTGACAAGTTTAGTATACAAAATTTCTCTCCCTTCTGCTCCCTTATCATTTGCCCCTATCGACACACTATGAGAATTACTGAACCATCAAATAAGTTTATAGGAATGAGTTGTGAAGATGTTTTAAATTTTGACAATGGAGAGATGTACATTTGAAACAATTACTCAACAGTTACTCAATACCAAGCTATTTGCTGTTGCCTTTGGGATATATATATTTTTAATGTACTTATGTGAAAATATCTCATGTATGGGCTTTTTTCCAGTTGAGATCTAGTAAATTGTGGTAAATGATATTGATAGCAAAGGTAGGAGAATTATCCAATTGTACTTCTTAAAGGTACACAATAAAAACACTTTCTATAGAGGACAGATTTTAGACAACAGGATATATTTAAAATCCATTGATTTAATATATTATAGTGCATAGTGTATTATCAAGAGATGTTAACAGTACTTATATACAGAAACACCTGTAATGCACAAGGAGAGTTAAAATCGGAACAACTTCCTATTAAGTTAAGAATTCAGCTTGCTTGCATCCAGTATACAGAGCTTTATGGGAGAAGTGTTTTATGGTTTTGTATTCTTCTCAATTTCCCTCAGTGATCCTTTTTAGTTAAAGAACTTAACAACATACATATAGATATATATATCAATGTAAACTTATTCAGGTGTACAACTTAATATAGAAAATTAAAATACGTAAGTAGTTTGTACAAAAGTTATATTTCCATCGCATAAAAATGCCTTGATTTAGACTACGGTATTTTCAAAAGATCTTTCGTGGTCTTTGAATTCCTTGACTTTAGCATCAAACACAAATGCAAAACTTTCACCTTGCACCACTGACCACAATATAGGCACTTTGTTTCAAATCTAAGCTTTGAAATAATGTACAAGTATCTACATTATTTACATGATTATTGCTTTGCCAAGACCAACCCTTTGTAAGTCAAAAATCTCTACTTCCACTTGATGCTAACAGAAATATGCTACGATTCTAGTCAAAGATTGATGATATAATCAAATACTTAAAAGTCTTAAAGGGCATTTCATTCAACTTCAGTCTCAAGTTTCGTGCATAAGATTTGTTGTATCAATTGTAGTAGTAGTAGTAATGATAATAGTAGTAGTAGATGTAATGCATAGTTAACAATGATCATAATAATAACAACAGTAATGATCCAGAAGGAGCAGTAGACAATGAAGAGGTTAAAGTACTGTTCAACATTAATGCCCAATGTGATAATCTGATAAAGATAAGGAGACCTGATTAGAATGTTATTGACTAGAAGGGGCAAAAGGAGACAGTTATAGATATTGCTGTGCCACCTGACATAAGAGTAGAGGAAAAAGGAGAGGGTAGAAAAGTACCAGGATTTTAAGTGAGAGATTAGATGCCTATGGAAGTTGCAACCAATAGAAATTGCCCCTGTATTAATAGGGGCCCTTTGAAGTGTTTCAGAAGAATTTGACCGATGGATGAGAAAACTGAGAATAAGAGGCAATGTTGGGATAATTTAAAAGACTGCCTTGTTTAGAACTGCCAGAATATGCAGACATGTATTGACAATGTAAAAATGAGATGATTCTACAAGCATTTGGTCATCTGCTAGGACTCATCTGGCAGATGAATACATCAATAACAAAAGCCAGAATGTAAATGTTGAAGAGAAAACAATACTACATATAGTGATGGTAATGGTAACACTAGAGATGTTGATACAAGGGTTTTTAGCTGCTCATGACTGTAACCCGCTTTGCTATGACAAAGACTTGAGGTGTATAAACCAGTGCTATTTTATGCAGAAGGTAAAAAGGTAGTGGATCCTAGTTTGAACATACCATGTAAACTCCCATTTTTGAGGTACTCTTTCTCACTTCAAAAGCAGCATCAGGTGTTTAAGGATGCAACTGTTGGACAAAATGTGTTAGTGATCTTAGGTTCTGATGATAGCAGCTCCTAAAATTTTAATACCTTAAAAAGTTGAAGATCGTAACCCTCCCTTTTTACCCCCTTAAGGGTCTTGACCTCCTAGATGAAAACCCCTGGGTTAATAGCAGTAGTTGCAACAGCAGTAGCATGAGAAACATTAGTAGCTGTAGCTGTATTGTTGATAGTATGAGTATGAAGAAAAGTAATAGTAATAGTGGTGGTGGTTGCAATTGTGTTAGTGATAGTAGTGGTAATAGTGGTGGTGATAGTGGTAATAGTGGTGGTGATAGTGGTGATAGTAGTAGTAGTAGTAGTAGTAGTAGCAGTAGCAGTAGCAGCAGGATATCAATAGTTTGATGGTAGTATTGGTAATTGTATTACCAGTATGAGTGTATTGTCAAGAAAGTCCTGACCTGGTGATGGTCTTTGATGCTAACACTAGCATAATAGATTTAGTAGGGGCGGAGAAGGTGGTTTATTAAAGAAGATCAAAAGCCAAAGTCGTTTACCAAAAACAAGAAATAGTTAATCAATTTTTAAATTAGTTGCATTTTCAATCTTGAGTTTTCATCGGAGCAAGATGTCAGGCTTTCCTGTATTACTTCTGTTTGAAACTCTACCTAATAAGTAGTTTTTAGAGCAGTGTCTACCATACTAGGTAATGCGTGACTCTGAAATACCAAGGCATCTAGTGACCTTGTAAACATGAGATCACTTTTCTACGTCGCGTAGCAGAATGAATCTTTACCCCTAAGTTCCAGTGATACCTTGAGCAAGGCAAGATAAGGAAATGGATTTTAAGGTTTGTTTAAGCCATTGGAACCAATACGTACCTAACATGATGCATCAAAGATGCAATAACCAGTTCAAATCATGATTTACACATCTACTGAAGAGGGTGGTAAGTTACTACACACCCAAAGAAACCGAATCTGCTTCTGGGCTAACGTAACTACCATTTACTTAATTTATAAAAACCTGTTTCAGGCGTTATTGCTGCCATAAATTCAAACGACAACTTGCACAAATTGTTAATTTCCTCTTATTGATGCTTTGTCATGTAAGGGACACCAATACATTAGTTCCTCGATTCTCAATCTTCCTACCACTTTTTGCATTCTACTGTAGTGGCAACATTGAGTAAAGGGTTAGCATCAGAATAAGATATCTGTCCGTAAAAAGCCTTTCAGTTTCGTTTGAGTACTTTAATAATTCGTGTGTGAGGAACTTGAAAATACAGTGAGGAATGTATCAAAGTACAAGTGATTACTACACTCTTGTATTGGCCTTGTGTAGATCAACAGCAATCTACCAATACGAAACAACACCATCTTGAATTTTCGAGATCTGTTTCAATTTACCAACGATCTGATGTTTCCCTGAATTCGATGCTGTTTGTATCTGGGTTTCCAGTCAGAATTGCACTTATTCACGTGACTTCAATGATCCCTTTAGGTGGTTCTAGCTAAGGAGACGTTTCACGTCGTCATCTGCAGCATTTTGAGGTGACAACGGGGTATTTACTACGCTATCGAGAGCCATCATCTCAGCCTTGGTTATCTAGAATGGGTTTCTTCAAGAAAGCTATCCCGGACCTGTCTGAAGATTTTCTCTATTTCCGCTGCCTCTCCGTTCTTGAACTTCAAGCATCTGCAAAAGAGACGGGAAATGATAATACATCGCCTATTAAGATGAAGTTTGTTTGTGACGTAAAATACGAAAAGTGATTTTGGATTTAACCAAACTTAATGACTAGATTTTGACTCATATGTTAAATAAGAGACGTCAGCCATGGTTTGGGGCGGCACACAATGCTAAAGTACATCTGCTGATACCAATGTATAGAACAATGTTTATTCTTACGTTAAATTCACATCATTACGTCGCAATATTTTCAGACAACTGGGAATTACCACGCAAATGAGATTACGTCTCAGTCATTTCTGCGGTTCTCGTCTGTCTCTCTTTCTTTTTGCCTGTTTGGCTGCATCCATCAATCCGTTCGCTTCGAGTGTAAATTCGTGAAATTTTAAATACGGAAAGCCATTTACATTTTCTCAGTGTATAAGTCTACTGTATGCATCATGGTCGTTTGGGCACGATGGAGACTGTGGTGTGAAAGCTAAGAGAGGCACCTTTTAATTACCACACTGAAGCCAACTTTATTTTTCTGTTTACATGCAGATTTACTGGACTTTCAATGGATGGATTCTCCCTTTGATGGTAACTTATGAATGGACAACTGTTCGATTAGCTGAGCGACGAACTCAGTACATAAGAGTAAAAGTGGCTGATAGGCACTCATTCAGTTTGCACGCTTCACGTAATCATCAAGCATGTGAAAACAATTGCAAAAGAGGCTTGGGAATCCAGACACCGGTACAAATCGGATTTTTATTAGCTAATGGAGGAACGTGACTGTATATGGATAACAGATATTATATCCACAATGTGTAGAGCTGAATGACGGTACCAAAAACGTTGGGAGCCCCTCGACTCATGCCTACTGAGAGTATGCCACTACTTACCTGCGAAATGTATTCTTAGATTGCGACAACCTTTCTGTCGAAGGCTACCATACCTTTGTTTAGTCCGAGATGTTGCAACTATTTGTAACTATCACTGTACGTATTGACCGCCAAACTTGTTGCCACGATTTGTTTCCACGATTTGTTGCATGATAATAAACACGGTTTTCCCTTGACTGTTGAAACTAGTTTACTAAGTGATTGTTTTTGTGCTTATATTTGCAGGCCTCAAAATCCTTGAATAAATTAAGCGGCTGAATATTGCTGCACCAGATGGCATTCGTCAGCTATTTTCTAGATTTTTCTGAGAGCCAAACAGGTCACAGCACCATGAGTGATTTAACTCTTAACAATACACAAATGCCTAATCAAACATTGTATAAATCGCAACGAGTGCTTGAGGCTGTAACAAACGTACGTCTACGTCAATACTGCCCCCAAGATGTGCTTACATTGTTGAATAGAGCTGCATTAAGTGCATGTTCTGTGGATTGCGTGACTCGCTGCGTTTCTTGAAAACAATCCCATAGCCACATTCATAATTTAATAGATTTCAAATTATTAAGATCAGGATAAAACATCTACAATATTCTGGAGAAATGAGTTCCACGGTAATGGTTTATGCCGTCTCTATTGTTGGTGTTAGAGGCATCTTTTGCTATCGATATTGTTGATTTTTTTGCCCTCATTGTAGATGGTAGTTGCGACTGCAATTTCCAGTGCGTCCGTAGATTCCGAAGACTGTATTTGCGTAAGATTATTTGATTTAACAAGGCTTGTTCTCTCTTTCGCCACGTTTTCTTTAAAAACTGGGGGCGTTATCAACAAACGAACATAGTTTGCAACGATAAAATCTATCAGTATCAGATGTTTTGTAATTTACTTTTGACCAACCCATTATAACCATGCGTTACGCCTAAATTGAAATTGTCGTCGCTTCTCAGCGCCCTATTAAAGCCAATCAAAGCACGCTCGCTCAATTGCCTTACATAGACAAAGTCTGGTTATGACATACATTGAGGATATACTAATGGATACACTTTCCTTTAGGAATCCATGCTAATAAATTCAAACTCCTTAAGATTAGATATTGATGCCATATCGAAATTATGTTTCTTTTATTAAAGATTTTACCCTTACCCTGTTATTATTTTGATCAGTAAAGTAACCTTACAATGATATATGAACATTCCAAATTGAGAAAGCAGACACATACGCCAGCAAACATGTACAGTACATGAAATTGACAGGGAATGATTTTCACTCGCTTATTATTGCTTATTATCCCATTATCAGCGTATGTTAAGTACTGGGAGAGAAGAATGTTCATGGAAAGAACGGGCTCGTTTTTAAATCAGCATGAATTTAAAGCAATTTGACAGCTAATAGCATCAAGTCGAAGGGCTTGCAGAGGTTTCCTCCTTGTACTACACAAGGAAGTCTTAAAGCAGGGCCTATCGCGTTGCATAGGAGTTGATCTTCGGCTTCAATTGATGCGTACGGTTAGCAAAAGATGCTGGCATAAACCCTGTAATCTGTAGTAAGACTTCATTAAGACCACAAATATAAAAAAAGGAAGTTAGCTTACAGGGTGTCCAGTACCTCCATATTTAGTTCAAACCACTCCTTATCTTCGGTTCGAAGTGCTCTACTCATATTGCAGAAGAAGGAAAGGACGGTTGCGTCGCTATCTATCGAACAGTGTCGCAAATTTTCAACTAACACTTCTGCCAATGCCTCTAACCTGTGGTAAAATTTGATGCAAAAGTAATGAGTGGGTTGTAGAGAGTGAAATAATTAGCATCATTATAATATGATCACCATCATCATCATCATCATCATCATCATCATCATCATTATCCATCATCATCATCATCATCATCATCATCATCATCATCATCGCCATCATTAACATCAACAACATTATCGTCATAATTAGCATTACCATCACCATCCAAATCATCACAGTCATCATCATCGTCATCAGTATCATTAACTTCATCATCATTATAATCATCATCATTGTAATCATCATCATTACAGTCATCATCATAATCATAATTATCATCATAAACATCATCATCAATATCATCAGCATAATCATCATCTCCATCGTCATCCCCATTGTTATTATCTTTACCCGTATCGCCCCACTGCCAATCTTTCTTTGGCCCTTAATAATTGTCATAAATGGATAACTCCAAAGAGCGACATGTTCAATTCTATCTGTTGAGTGATGCAAGTTGTGTTTCGTGTCTCAACATCTATAAGGTACTCGTTCGATGTGAACGAGTAAACGTTGGATTTCGTATTTGCTTCATTGTAGGAAAGGGTTAATATTAATGGGTACATTTGTAAATACTGTCGGAATGGCCAAGGTCAAGATAGTTACGAACACAGGAAAACCTGTTAATTTTGAGAAGATTGGAAAACGTCATGTTTTCACAAAACTCAGAGAAATCCTGATGAAAATGATGGGAAGCAGCTAAATTAAACTCAGGCCAAACCTGGAAAACAGCAGCTTCACGTCAGTCAAACATTGATTGCATTGGATAGAATGTGTTTTTATGCACATGGCTAGGAGAACACTAGCAGTAGTGCACACTACTGTAAGCAGAATACTCTATCTGCTTTCTCTTGATGTCAGGTGGTTGACAAGGTTGTCAAACATCGTTCATTATAATCCCATAATAATACTCATTCTGGGAAATTTACATCAAATTGATAGGGAACTGATTAAGAAGGCACCTTTAAGTTTGAAGACTCAAAGAAACCCACATTTTGATTTTGCATCTACCCTAATACTTACGGTATGAGTTTAAAATGGCGATGTGAAAAGAGCCGTAGAGGACAGTGAAGGTGTAATTGGTATGTTTGCATATGCAAATGCTCCACTTTTTCGGGGCATGTTCAAGTCTAAAAGTTTCTACTTTGCCGCCCAAAGGTCGAACAAAACGTCGCAAGCAATGAAATGTCGGTCAACACTTCGATTTAAAACAACGCTCTAATAAAGGAAGTCAGGGCTCATCGTACTGACTCTTCACTAAGTTTATTGAGCACGTGAATGATCCCCGTATCATATGATCTGGATCTACTTTAGAGAAAACCTGTTCCTAAATTTGTTGACTATTTCGCTATTTACTGCTTTGAGTATATTGGTATGATTCACTTGAGTTTTGTTTACCTTGCACACTTTTCAACGACTCTTGCATTCACAGCAGTTTTAAAAGCCGTTTCTAAATCCCTGCAGGCTGCAAGCAAGTCACCCGTTTCCAACTGAATGTAGTGAGCATCAACCAGACTGTCAACTGTAAATGAGACGGAAAATAAGAAGGGTCACATACAACAGGTAAGGGTTTAGTGATAGTTAGTGGGACATTCGCTTTCAGAACGTAAATCAGATAAAAATACTTCAAGTGACTCCTGAATGCAATCACAGAGGCTGCTTTGTATATCGGTTAAAATAACTTGATATTTCATAAGATGTTCTGTTAACAAGTAGGGCTTCTACAAAAACTCTCTGGATTCATATTTCAATGTTTAATCCGACACTGTCTGATTATTTAAGGGTGCCCTGTGTATCGTTAAAATGTTCCTTGTTATTTATTACATTTTTCAGTAGAGAGTGCTCCCTATCTTATTTGAAAGAGGTAAACCAATTGTATTAGACCATATACACGTACTAACAATGTGTTTGCTGACATATATCATTTTACCAAGATCGACTACCAACATTATCAACCATGAGCTAAATATATATTCCGAGTTACTGTAGATTGCGCATTAAAATGAAGTACAAATATAACATGTTACAACTATTCTCTGATCGTTGCTAGGTTCAAAAATTTAGGAGTGAAATTTTACTCATATTGCCTGTTTCACAAGTACTGATGCTTTTCAGCCAAATTTCAGCAACAAATTACTGATGTCAATGTGAAACAGTCCTGTTTGAATACTGGCAGCAAATAAATGCTCCGTTATTTCTATCATATAAAATACATGGCAGGTGTATTACCTAATGCTTTTGAATACGTTGAGAAATATTTAACAAAGTGGGTAATACTTTACTCATCACACCAGTCTATACCATTGACTTCAGGATTCAACGTCCTTGTTAACGAGGTTGCCTGTCCCTGTCAACTGTAACAGTAGCATTCACCTGTAACTTATTATCTTTACTTCAATCGTGTTTTATGGGTTACCATCATTTCCCCTCGAAAGAAACAAAACAATGGACAGTCTCCCAGTCTTTCAATGAATGATCCTCCCGCAATCGTAACTTTGGTCTCTAAACTTGCCATCAGATTAGTATTTTGAGTGGTACGAATTGCTGTTTTTGATCTCAAACTTTACATATCCGAGTACGCATTTTGTTAAGGATGGTCTATTAGAGAGGATTATGAATGCTCTCATAGAAACGATGAACGTGTGCCACACTTCGCACTAATGTTACTAAATCTTACCGGCGTCACAGAATACTCCTTGTTGTCTGTAAAGCTGGGCTAGTTTTTGGAAGATTTTCCAGGCATCTGTCCAGCAACTTTCTGTTGTTGCTGACGCCACTGCCAGTGAGTACAGGACGATAGCCCATGCAGGCTGTGAGTCTCGGACAGACCTGAAAGAGATCAGCAATACCAAGAATAACTAAGAAAGGGTATACTTTTCTACGCAGAACAATGATTAATGACAGCTAGGCGACAAGTAGAAGATTTGTAAGGTCAAAAATACGTCGATATCAAATCAGTAGAGGCTTAATGTCTTGATATCTTTAGTTCGTTATGGAAACTTGGTAGACATTGTGGAAGAAGAAATCTGTAGGGTTTGTATGGATAGAGTAGCACCTCTTTTTAGATGGTGACTACATTTGGAGTTGGTGAGGGATCTCTATCATTTCAGAAAATATGAAATGCTCAAAAGTTCGATGAGCTGAATCTCTTACGGTCCGTTTACATATTTTTATTCATCATGCTAATTAAGCGCTGATGCGTCCAAGGGAAGTGTTGTATTGGATGTTCTCATTTATTTTCAATTTGGAATTTATAACCACAACCCTGACAAAATAATTGGTAGTCACTATGAGATTAATAGAAACACAATAGAGTTATCATCACTATCGTCATCATCATTATTATCATCATTATCATCACTATCATCACTGTCATCGTCGTCATCATCATCATCATCATCATCATCATCATCATCACTATCATCATAATCATCATCACTATCATTATCATCATTATCATTATTACCATCATCATCATTATCATCATCATCATTACCATCATCATCATTATCATCATCATCACTATCATCATCATCACTATCATCATCATCACTACCATCATCATCACTATCATCATCGTCACTATCAGCATCATGATTATCATCATTATCATCATCTTCATCAAAATCATCAGCGCCGTCATCATCCATGATTTTCTATCAGTCCCACATGGAGGAAGGCCGCGCTGGACTGCTCCCACCACGTTAAAGCATTTACTGTGGTTTTCCATTGTAGATAAATGTGGTATAACTAAAGTTCAGGGTAGGAAGTTTTGCCTAGTGTTTGATTTGTAGATTGACATCAAGTAAGCGTACTGACACTACCAAAATATGTTTACGATGTATTGGCCGTAGCCGTATAGTACAGTGTTTCTTCTTACCTGGCATATATAACTAATAATGAAAACAGCCCTTGGTAACCGTAGAATTCTGTGTTCTCTGGGCTAGAAAGGAAGAATGTCTTTGAATTAGGCTAGGTTGGTAAAGTGTCATAAAATTATAGGACTAGAATTCTGGAAGGATCTCAACGTAAATAGAATAACGTAAAAGTATCAGGCTTGTAAAAATCTGTTGTAACACGACTGTGTGAATATTCTGGAGTTATGTTTATGGCGGCCGTAGGAGACAGAGAGAACCCTTGTGTCCATTCTGTCGTGCATGGCCAAAACCTGTGAATTTCGTCTTACGATGTCACTGGTTCTTTCAGTTAAGCTACCGAAGCCAAAAAAGTTCTAGTGAAAACACGTGAAACTCGCTGCACTCTCATCTACGAACGTCGTAGAGCAGCGGTTCTTAACGTTTTCCTTGGTATACACCCTCTACGTCATCCACCATTTCGCATCCCTTTTCAAATAATCAACCAGTTCTGGCACCCCCTACCAGACACAATAATCACTAGGATCGATCTTATCTGTAAATAACAACTAGAGTGTCTTCCTAGGATGATTAGCTACATAACTACAAAACATTTCAGTACAAATGTCCTAAATACTTGATTATAAATCCAAAAGTGAAGTGTGACCTCCGCTAAATTGAAGTCACACATGTTCATGGCAGTCTGGACGTATAATGGTTGCAGACTTCTATGTCCTACTTAAGTGTAGATAAACAAATGAAAAGACACCAAAACATCGCTTACCACTTGATCGGTGAAAATGCCTTGTCTGCCTTTAAACTTTGGTACAAAGAGGTACATCGTTTCAATAGATCTTCCCTCGAGTTGTGGATCTAAATCAGAAAGATGATGATACAATTAAGTCTTATTTATGCTCCGTTGTCTTGTTCTTCCTAACATCCAACGACAGGGTAAATACATAGAAATTATCTGTAAAAATCTGTAAATGTGATAACAGAAGGTTAAGGAAGTAACAAGCTATTCCTTTGTGTCGAGATAGACCCCAATGTTACATAGACACGAACCATCTCTTTGCCTCGTTTCCACCTTGGTTAATGATGTGTACGAGACATATTTGTGTTGATAACTCAAAGGAAGTCAGAAATAAGTACCGTTCTCAGTTTAGCGACTCGGTAGATAGGAGAAAAATGCTTCATCGATTATTTTTCGGTGACAGTCGATTTATCAATAGATAAATTTCCATAGTTACCTCACGGAATGTTTTCAATTCTGCAACGTCGAAGAACATCTCTAAAGCGGAGTCGAACAACTGAAACGCAGTTCCAGGCTTCTCTAAGGAATTCACAGAGCCCAGTAAGTACTTAGCCTCGGCTAATGCCACTTTATATCGAGGTAGCTAGGAAGGATGAGAAGAGAAAATATGACTGTCTCAAAGTGCTGCACTTGAATGAATAAATTGATCCGTTTAATGGAAGACAATGTTTATTAAATGTATATGACATATATGTTTAAACACAAGAAGTTGATACTGATATTATATGTTGCTGATACTATAGAATGAAGTTGACCCATCACAAAATCAGGTAATTTGTCCAGATTACCGGATTTTAACGTAAGTACCCATCCTCATCTCTCCCACGTGAGCAATGAATAACCGTAGAAAAGCGTGTTAATTGGAAATCAAGCGTGTTTTTGAGTACTTATAAGTATTCTCATAAACCTGGGACATTCAAGTGCAATTTTCCCGAATTATCTTGTTCTTGGCGCAGAACTTGTATAAATTACGGTAATTTCTGGATTTAATCATTACAACCGTAACAAATTGAACATGACTTTATGTACAATAATTTTGGAAATCAATTTTAGGACTTTTTAATAATCCAAGAGACTCTGACCAATCTAGACCAGCTATTATGTGAAATTTTTCGTATGTCATGTATTCACTCACGTTTCTCTTCTTAAATTCGACTTTATCGAATTCAACTAAACTGAATTATAAGGCGGTTACACTTACCTCATCAGTGCTGAAAATTGCAACTACAGTATTAGTGTCCCCACTTTCCTGTTCAGACTTGACGCAGTTTCCGAGAACAGCAGGCGACGAAAACGATCTCCGATGCTGAAATACAATTTGCTCTAAAAGTGGTTTTTCCTTCAAAGTCTTATAAGTTTTGTTCTCTCCCATCATGGCTTCAGATACAGCTCTAGCATTTGGATTTACTACAGGATTTAAATACTCATTCAGTTCGTCATTGTTGCCTTTCAAGTTCAATTTACCAGTAGAATGCCCCTTTACAAATCCGTTAGATAAATGTAAGAGTTCGTTACTTTCAGTCCTGGGGTCCGTAACTACGTCATCCATGCCCTTTGTCGTTTCGACAGGCGGTGATTCTAGATTTGTTTCTAGTCCTGATTTGATGTGCATATTTTCAGTGCCCAATCCAAGCTCACCCTCCCACACTACCGATAATTTATGCTGACGAGGTCCACTTTCTAGACTCACATCAACAATCTCTTCATTTAGTTCAACGTCATCGTCTACTTTACAACTACTATTGTTATTACGGTCGTGAGCCTCCGCATCGCTAGAGTCCGAATGTTGTTTGGTTTCAACTTCCGGCTCCTCCGTTCGTAATGGTTCATCCCCAGAATCCTTTTCGGTTTCTGTATACGATTTCCCATACATATCTTCCTTTAAACTTTGACTCCTTTGATAATGAGGTTTACGTGTGTCATCGTCAGTCGTGATCTCCACACCAACAAACAGTTCCTCCATAACAAACTTTTCAATGCTCTTCTTCAGTTTGGAGGACATGCTACCTTCCCTTGGGTGACCAAATGTTGCTTGTCTTACCAAAGCTTCAGCAGACCAAGTTTTAGGTCGCTGTGTTCTTCTGCAGGAGTGAAAGGAGAAATATTGATGAATGTTGCATATGTTGTGTATTATTGTTGTCAAATCCATGCAGTCAACGTTATGGACACTGACCAAGGTTCTGGCAAGTAAACGATCATTTCTTCGGTTCATTGTACGACCTATTTTCAAAACCGAGATGACAGTGCTTACGGCATTTGGATATCCTTAATAGTCGTATAATTATTATTCAATTTTGAAAAAGTAGGACAAGACCAGCCATTTCACTGATAGATATCGATTAACCCGTAAGCTACAGACGTGATGCAATTGATCAAGTTTAGGTCACTCGCGCTCTTAACGCGTTTTGCATGCATACTAATCTTTATACAAAGTGTGGTTACAGATACAGGTCATCTGACTGGCTTTTGTATCCATTTCTACCACAACCTACATGGCACAGAATACATTGAACCTTCAACTGATTCAAACAATAGATTTTGGAGCTCCAATACGGTGGCATTAATTTTGACTCGAAAGATAGAGAGTCCACACAATTTGAGCTTCTTGGTGTGAAAATTTCCGACACGCATACAACATATCATGATGATATTAATTCGTTCTTACCTCCTGACTAACTCTGTAGGCTCTCTGCTAATGGATGCTAAAATAAAGAGATTAATTTTTTTTAGAAAAGGAGATGGTAATTGAGAAGATTAATAAATACATTGACAAACACTAATTGCGAAGTTAAAAGGACCAACTAGTTTCCAGCAACGAAATTGTTCTTTCCATGAGTAATGACCAGGTCAAACCTTCATCAAACGTAGGCCGCACACGTTGGAAGTTAAAATCGTCAAGGGCTTGTAGTTGTCAATAGTTGTCCTCATAACACGTGATTAAATGGTCACGACGTTGATTCCTACTGGGCATAATCACTTGTTATTCAAGGGTGCGGAGCTTGTGCTCTCTTACCACACTTGCGAGACTGAGCCTGTGTAGCAGACAGTGGTTCCATGGTACCCTAAATTGCAAAAGAGGAATATTCCAAGTCGTCGCACAACATAAAAACTCAGCGAGCCGCCAAATTGGTCATATGCCTTCGCCTCCATATGTTGATAGCCTTCGGGATAATTTTCACTGTTGCTTGTTGAGGAGGTAGCTCCCATAGCTCCGCTAGGTAACTTTGATATAACACCTTACAGAGAATCTACATCTTTATAGATAAAACGGCTTTGGTAAGACTAAAGGCATATAAAAAAAAACCTTTGAGAACTGGCGACAGTAGTTACTGTCGGAGTATATTGTCGGCTGCAGTCGGCAAATGAAAGCCATAGCGTGTGTGACAAAATCCGCAGCTATCGGCATACAACCAATTTTCTCACAACACACTCGATTGGTTTTGTATGTAGGGAGAAATAACCAATTCTACAGAAAGCCGATGTCGCCCTATATTCAAGTAGTTGCTAAAAACACAAACACTCAAATGATAAGTTTGCAAGCTCATTGGCTATAGGTAATTTACAAATAGTCCTTGATGCCCTAATTTAACAGTTAACGCTATGCAACTTCTTCGAGGGCCAAAGCAAAAGAAGGGCCATAGTCGAGTCAAGAGGGAGTGAAGCTCGCAAAGTTCTTCCTATCTTGTACTTGTGCATGCAAATTTATGACCCATTAACTGGCATTCATTATATTTATGACAATAGATACGATAATGTTACACTGTAAAAAAGTAAGATATTGTTAGAAAGGGTTCCTTAATATACTTGATTACTGTTCAACATTTGATATTTGAGAACTCTGTAAAAATTATTTGATAAAGCACAATTTTATTCTAAATAGAATACCCATCTTGACATGACATGCTTCTACACGGGGGAAACCCGTTCCAACCAATCTCAGGACCTGAAAACGGGTATGGCAACCAAAACAAAACACATTTACAAAAAATTAATCAAGGTTACTGTAGTTTGTTCGTATCTTTTCACCTTTATTACCACCGATGATGAACACGGGGTAAGATGTTACAACAAGATATCATGAAATGTTATTCCCCCCAAAATGAATGCATCTTTTCATTGCTGATGGAAAAAGAGGCCTTTGATTAACATATTAAGGGAATATTGATGCATAAAGTGGTATAATTTTCAGCCACGAACAAGGGCCGTTTGTAACACTTCATCTCTGTATACCTCAGACTGAATTTGCTATTCGGCAAAACAGATGGAGGACTACAAAGAAGCATTTGCTTACCTCTCGGTCCTAACTGAACGCTAATTAAATCTCCGAGAACTTGCAACCAACTCTCTTTTCTACTAAGAGATTCTGCTCGACAGATGAAGATGTCCGACGTTTTGAATTTCCGAAACCATATAGCAAATTTCAATTTATCATTTTCCACCGATTCGGTAAGTCCCATACGAAGCGTCTAAAATTTGTAAGAAGGTAATAAACGGGAATTAGGCGATGTACAGTAAAACAAGAGCTAAGAAATGACAAGAAAAGGAATTTATTATTGGAGGAAAAGTTACATGGACTGAAATAGATTGTTGAGTATAAGGGTTGGGTTGTTTACCATGGAGTTCGGGGGTTGGGGTTTGTTTTCTGGGGGAGGGAAGGATTGTTTGTTGCTGTTGTTATTGTTGTTGGTTTTGGGGGAGCTCTGGGATTTTGCTGTTTTTGTGTTTTGGGGGGATTGTTAGGGTTTTTTGTGAGTTTTTTTAGCGTGTGGACTAACGTTATTAAGTATTATTTTGCATAAAAGTCAGAGATGCCTCTCAAGAGAGTATCTGACTTAGTGTGTTTTTAAAACCACTTGATGATCTCAGTGTCTCCAATGAACTTGCCGCGCGACAGCAGTGAGAATGTAAACAATAAGATCTAGTGAATCGATAGTATTGAAGTTACAAAGTAAATTATGATATGATCACACAAGTTGAATTGCGTTACAGAACAAAATATGAGATGCATTACACAAATGTTATATGATACTTTGCTTGTTATTAATGTAAGGTAGCACAGTAAATAGTATATATAGTACTAATCGTATTAAATCTTCGATCAATGTTATTTTGAAATGCTAACCTTCCCCTCCATTGCAAATCGAAAGATTGGAAGACGCCCTTCCCTTTCAATTGGTTCTGTGAAGATCAAAAATTCCTCAAATAAAAATGCACGCATTCTTCTTGGTTTGGTCTTGCTTCTTCCGAACGTTACCTCTAAGATGTCCTAAATATGGAAGAGAGACATATATACATAAGATGGTAGTCATAGAAGGATTCAGAAATGATAATGATGATGATAATAGTAATGATAATAATAATCATATTAGTAATTATAATGATGATGGTGATGACGATGGTGATGATGATGATAATGATGCTGCTTCTGCTGATGATGATAATGATAATGACAATGATGATGATGATGATGATGATGATGATGATGATGATGATGATGATGATAAGGAAAATGATGATGATAAGGGTAATGGTAATGGTAGTGATAGTGGTGGCGATGGTAATGATGATGGCGATGATGATAATGATACCTATGATGAGGAGGAACAGAATGTGGAAGAATAATTGGCAATGGAGGAGGGTTATTGGAATTCCGACCCCAAACAGGAGCTAGAGGGACCGTGAATGATGATGATGATAATGATGATGATGATAATGATGATGATGACGCTGATGATGATGAATTAAATTAAATAATACCTAAATTTGGATAAATCATACGTAGATTATGGTCATCATGATTTTTCATAATAATGAAGATGCTATGGTAATGTTCTTACCACTAGTACTGTTAATAAAGGATGGATTCTGCAATCAATGTTGAAATCAGACGTAGTTTGTCATTTGAAATTGTCTCAATGGAAGACTAAGGGGAAGTGTAGGTGGATATGGTTATTTTGGGTGGGAGTTCGTACAATTTCAACGAAAACCATTACACTGTTTTGTGAACAAGTAAATGTACTTTTCATTGGATTATTTCAAGTCAGAAAGAGTAGGTTACCTGGAAGATCAGCTCATAATCCAGCAAGTTTTTCTACAACAAAAAGAACAACAATAAATTGAAAGTTAGTTCTTGATCGTGATGTTATCATCGATTTATAATTGACAGACCTTCGTCCATTTAATGGATGTGCAAGACCTTTGTGAAAGCCAAACCCCTAAGTAACTGTATACACCCCCAAGCAAATAGGTGATATTGTCTGATTCACGAATTGATCTCCTTAAACGTGACAACGGTTCCGCGAATTGCAATTAAATATTAGCAGAGCGGAAAGGAGATAAGGTTCCTGTCTGTATGGCTGTAATTCAGCTGACCATCGCCTCATTATTAAGCAATTCAGCCCCATGCTTAAAAATGATTGTCGATCCCTATGTGATACATGTAAAATGTTACGCACACATGCCTCCTCCAGGCTCTTGCGGAACATCCCAATCCCCCCGATCATTAATATAAAACATGAATTGAGTACTACGATAAGCATGCGTTATTCACAGAGGAATTACATATAAAACCTAAAATTTACTCCTCCTCTATAAATCTGCCCTATCTGATCAATTCCATACACCCACTTAATATTTCTAAAGCCCCCAGGGTGTGATATCGACCACCTTTAGATTATAGAGTGTACGGACAAAGGAATTCCACAGTTTTAATTTTGCAAGTAACTTTCTAACGGGTAGTTTGTTGGCACCTACTGCTGATAACTCCCTTATTCCAGAATACTATCTGTGATTGACTATAAACCATTTTGGTATTTGAATATGAATAAATGATGTAGGAAATAAGAGAAGAATACAAAAACAGACCCAATCTGAGTTTCTGGCGAATGAAGTTAATAAGATTTGTGCCAAAAGAAATTATTTCAACATATCCGTATTTGAAGGAGGGCAGGAGCTATTGAGAATTGGCAATGTGTTCACGATCCTTAGCGATGATAATGATGAAGTATTCAGGAAGATGTTACCAACTAAATTTCGTTTAATCTAAGGAGAACTTACATCCATTCCATGTTGGATCAATGCAACGTTCATCTTGTCGTTGGCTCTTTTTGGAACAACCTCCATCACTTCAAGTGCGTCCTGACAAGCAATAGAAAGGAAGAGTAAACACATCACACAACACGCATTTAAAAAAAATACGTCAAAGGTATGAACTAGACCAGACAAGACCGAAATGCATTTTAATACATTTTAAAAATAGATATTGCCCTTTAATATTATGCCATGGATCTTAGTTCTATTTTGAAGGAATTTAAGTCGGTCTTATCTCTCATGAACGTGTCGTTGCGTTCAACTTTGCAAACTTCCTATTAACTAGAACGACAACATTGTCAATGTTATCCTGTCAAACTTACGTGGACATTATGGATGTGTAAACTTACCGCCATGGCAGAAGCATCTTCTCCGGCTTTCTCTGTGTATTTCACTACGTTCTGAAGTAGTAATTGATATTTCATAAGTCGTTGAACTGGTTTTATCAGGTAATCATTCAGGTGTAATTTGTCGTTACCAAAATGAGCTGAATAGACCTAATGTAAGATTGAAGAAACATGAATATGAACAAAACAGACGCCACGTTAGAACGAATTCAAAAGCGATGGCCACGTAGGAGGAGGCCACCTAATACTACAAAAAAGAAAATGCACTGGTATGCATATCTGAAAATGGACACTTCCTGTAAAAAAGAGAACCAATTGTTGTATTGTTATAGAAAGAAGGGACTCTTACACTTCAGAAAAGGACACAACTCAACTTCTAACAGCTGATTATCATTTTATCCTAAATTAAGAGCGTTGATAGTAGGATACGAGCTGTAACAGGATGTTTTGCAAGGTATAAATGTACACTCATTTTGAACATTTACTGAGGTGAATGGAAGCATCTCTTAACAGATGGGTATGTTTAGTTAGAGGTGGACGGGACAAAGTGCCTTCCCTTCTACTCTTGGCTTCTATGCCACATGACGCACCCAAACACGCCAGTTGCAGCTTTTGCGCTTGGGTGGTACATCTTCAATTATACTTAAACATGTAGATTATTTTAAAACTCCTGCCTACGTAATAAGGTGTGAATGCTGCTCAAACGGATGCTAATACGATTAAATGAAGTTGCAGCGACACTTCAACCTTATCAACAATTAGCAGCTACCAATGATGAATATTGAAGATTGGGACGGTCTTAATATGCTCCCCTTCTCACCTTTCAAAATTTGCTGCTTAGTTTTATGGGCCTCCATTTTTCTGTTCGTCCCAACCTAGGGAGGCATCATCAGTGTGAGCCATTTATTGATATGTTAGTATGCCATTTGAATACCTGCAATAACTTGTCTACTGTTAGAGTATTACTCGTTACTTGCCTGAACTAACGACTCGTTTTTGTATCGTGGATTTGTATCATGGATATGTCATGACAACATCTCTCTGACTGATTTTACTATGGAAGCAATGGTATGTTACTATGGAAACAATGGCATGTTACTATGGAAACAATGGTATGTTACTATGGAAACAATTAAAGCAGAAGAAACTTACTATTTCGATCTCTTCGTCATGCTTCATCATAAGATCATCAGCATTGGGTTTATTCTGACAATATTCGGCATACATTGAACTCATAATTTCTTCCTGTTAAGTAGTGAAGGTAAGAAGTGATTGAGGGTATTTCAAGAGCCCAGGGATGGCAATTTGACAAGAAATCAGTGTTGGCTACTTCCAGTGCTTTCTTTACTTTTGGGACACTTTCAAAGTTTTTGAGATAATCTTTTTGCTCAGGAGGGCTATGCTACGAGAAACTTACAAAGTAAGGTTAAGCCTATATGTAAGGTACGTGATCGATGTATATTGTAGTCAGGGTAGCTTATAAACTAGAAACTACACTCATAAAAGACATAATAGATGAAATTCTAGCGCAAGTTGTAAACTAGTAACGCTGTTTTAATGAGACCGACGTTAAAGTCTTAGTTTGAAGGTGAAACCCTCACTTTACTCTATGAAACAAAGAAATCTAAGCTAATGAATACGTGAAGTGCCCTGTTACTGCTGCTGCTACTTCTACTACTACCACTACTACTACTACTACTACTACTACTACTATTACTACTACTACTACTACTACTATTACTACTACTACTACTACTAC
>JAAAKL020002440.1:2480-26111 GCA_010016065.2 Carybdea cf. marsupialis auct. non (Linnaeus, 1758) | reverse complement strand
ACTACTACTACTACTACTACTACTACTACGACTACTACTACTACTACTACTACTACTACTACTACTACTACTACTACGACGACGACGACGACGACGACGACTACTACTACTACTACTACTACTACTGCTCTTGTGCAACCAAACTACTACTACTATTATTATTACTGCTCTTGTGCAACCAACGTTCCCTTCACGTGTTTGACAAAGGAGCAGTCCGCAGGTGCCTGGTCTGAGGTTAGCAAATCGTGGACAACTGCGCTTTTGACATGCTTTCGTGAATATCGTTTGCGTCACAAGCTAATAAGCACACAGAGGAACAAAGTACGTGCTCTGGCTATTTTTAGAGACTCAAGCTAAAAGTGGCATCACGAGTTTCCTTTCCAAATAGGATGCGCCACGCATCATTGAATTGGCTATAAATACCTTTAAGGGCTGGAACTGGGACGTAGCACTACAACTTTCTGTATAGTTTGTGTCTCCTTGCCCTAGCCGTTGCACTAAGTCGCACAAAATTGTCTTTTCAAAATCGAATAAATATACTAATCATGATCTCAATTATTTCAGTCCCCCCTGGCAGCCTACGTCTCCCTTGGAGATGCCTCTCTGCTTATCAGGAGGTACGATGAGATGTCGTTGTCTTTTCAGAAAAGCCCAGTTTAACATCTTGTGCTTGGTCACCCAATGTCTTATGTGAAGTGAAACACAATCTTTGGTCAGCTCTGAGATTCTCAGGTCGCCCAATCTGTAATTTGTCGCTACTACTAATCTGGTATAAGTGGCTGAAATCATGACATATGATAAGAAGTAAATAGTGGAGAGGTCAAGCAGATAAGTTGCTCCAAGTTGATTACAATGATCTGATGAAAACTTGAGTCTGGCCTCGACTCACTTAATTCGCCCCATTTTCTAGGGAAACAACAAATCAATGTGTACATGCCTTGCCAAAGCCGTTAAAACAGTGGTTACCAAACGGTACTTCTAAAACAGCCTTGAAAGTTTCTTCCACTGACATTGATATACAAAAAGGCTTGGTCTTTGTATTGATCGGTTTCAAACTGTATACAAGAAATGACTCTAAAAATAGGCGAATGTAAACAACAAGCACGACAAGAAACTAATGTTTGTGCTTTGCCAGTAATCTTTAGCTCTGTCTTCTCATCTATTTTTGCACAGTCCCCTGAAAATTTTAAACCCCAAGGGGCTTGGGAATCACCGCGTTATAAAGTACACAGAACTATTAGGAGTGACGCTCCATTTTCAGCTATTTCGGGGAGTGGAGTGTGACAGAAGAGCATAATGCTTCCTACGCGGTCGAGACTAAAGTTATTTACCTACGGCATTGTACACTGATGGGAGACTATCACGAGCCATGTCTGTTCCTGTCGCAGAGAGAGCAGAGAGCAATATACAAAATGGTACAGTTTCATCCTTTATATTAAGTCGTCTGATGCGAAACCGTTATCTCCCTTGCTACGCCCACTCACTTTCTATTTTACTCAGCCTCTGATTTCGAATTTGGCATGTTGTTTGGAAATGCACACAAAATAGCTTACAATAGTTTTGAAGCTCACGAATTGTCATCAGGGATATATTGTAAAGCAGGTTGTTAATAGCATCTAAGCAAGAACCCCAAAGTCGGGATCAATACACATTCGTTTAAAGGTCAAAGACTTGGATCAAATTCAGGGCCCTAGAAACCGCGGGGACCCACTTTAGGCTAAGATATTGTCACGAGTGTATCCTATGGATACATTTGGTTTCTTTAACGTCCAAACGAACAAAGCATATTCGTTGGATACAAACGTAACACTATTTGAGAAAAAGGCAGGGGCACGAATTTTTTAACAATGGTGTCCTCCCTACAAGCCCCTAGCTAGTTATACCTTCCTCCGGTCCACCCCATGGGGAATAATCTTCGAGAAACTTACGAAATCTCCTCACAATGAAAAACGTAAAGAAATTAGAACAAAACAATCTGACCACTATCTTGGAGAAGTGAAGACCATCTATTTAATAACCCCATTTCTTAGCCAATATTTATCCATCGGTGTTTGTCGCTCGATAGTTGTCTTTCAATATAACAGGGAATCTCCATATCATATGTGTTTCAACACATCCTGTTAAAACTCGATAATTCTTTGTGACAATGTCCTCATCGTGGTGTCATCGACCAGTATCAAGGCTATTTAGTCGACCTCTCTTAGAGGAGAGGAGCAGCCATGTGTGTAACGAAATCTGTATATCTGAAATCTATGATATAGTATATCATTAGCCGTGCCCTTGCGTTTACCCCAATGTTAATCAGAGGCCCCCATGTTTATCTGAAGGTGTCAAAGAGAGGCCATGAGCCTGAAACGGATACCTTGATAATCAGTACTACCTAAATTCCAAAAATGCTACAAAGAAAAGGAGGGAAATCGTGTCCGATAACCCCTAAGGTTATTTGTTCACCCAAAGCTCATCAACAACTGAATCCTTCCCTTTTTTGCAATGACTGCTAACATTATAATGAGTTTCAATTCCTGCTATTAGTTACACAGCTGAGGAGTGGTAAATGGGGGTAGGATATTATCAAGGGTGAACGTTCCGCAAAGCGGGAAAGGTCCGTAGATTTAGGGTTTCCCCAAGGGGGGAACCATATTAAACAACTCGCCGTGCAATCGTGCCATCACAACTGAGTACCAGCTACTATCCCCTCGACTATCCCTTTCAAGTCGAACTAGAATGCGAAGGTGTTTCTACAGCTCTTCAACACAGCCACAGTTCTTCGGACACGAGTTAAAAGGTCCGACTTGCTTATAGTCTGTTGATAGGTTGCATCAGTATCGATTGAAACCATTGAGCACCCAAAAAAGGTTACGGTCCATCACATAAGCAGTTATCAGATATATTCTCTGATCATGACGACAGTATTAATCCCCTTGTTGTTCAAATGAATGCATGGCGACTTATCATCATAATCGATAGTGCAACAAAGAAGGAAATCGGCGCTCTGAGACTCTGCCTCCTTCACGTTCCAACAAGATCAGGAACGTGTTACCCTTGAGATGTGGATCTTCTAAACTAGCCTGTTAAAGTCAATCTGTTCAAGTCCATAGGTGAACAGAGATAACCACACCTCCCAATGACGTACAATGACGATTTCAATATAGTAGGAAATGGGGGGTGACCTCTTTTTTGCCTGATTTTAGATATGAAATATTTTGTTACAACGTCGCGAAATGGCCTGTCAGAAATAGCAAGCACAAAGTAGCGATTTTCAGATATCTATATTTGTTGAACACATATTTCTCGATAATCTCAGTCATACTATAAAAACAATCAACAATTATCCACATATATAACCCCTGAATGTTCCGTTGACTTGCTTTGATAAGAGTTCAAAGTTCATTTTCCCTTTGTCTTCACTTTCACTTTCCCAACAATCGTATGGTGCCAAAAGCTACTGTCCGAGTCGAGGGTCATACATGTTTATCAGGATCACTCATGACGCTTTCTTCAGATCTCTCTGCGTTGGAAGTCGAGAAAATAGATTCTTTGTTCCAATCCTCTTTTCTGTCTTGTTTACACCATAGAGCGTTTTGATCACATTTCATGATCTTTCAATTTGGGGGCATTTGTTTCTTGGCATGGCAGTGGAATCCCTTCTGTTTAGAATATCCTGTTTCGTTGTATACCCTGCCACCAACTAACACGACGCCTACTCTAATCACCATAACATCAGGCAAATTTGAGTTTGCCAGTTTCAAGTTAGTTTTTTCCGATCAAAAGAACTGAATACCTTAATTTCGGAAATACCTTCCTTTGCTTATCTTATGACCGAATATGGGCCATCATTTTTGCCCAAATTTTGACTTTCCTGAAATTTGAGGGCAGCGTGCCCCATGTCCCCACTTCTATACGCTTATTGTAATGCCAGAAATCGCCACACAATTTTAGTCAACTGCAACAAGTACTAACACTCTCCATTATAATGGTAAAGTTTTTCTATTTGTTTGTGGCAACACCCACCCACACACTCCCTACACATAACCAGTTGACTGTCTTCCGATCTGATTCCTGAAAGGCCCCGTTGTCAATGATCAAACCGCAAACTTTGGGTCACCATAGTTTATCAAAGGAACGGGGGAAGTTCGTGCGAGGAATCAATAGTGCCATATCAAAGTGGCAAATTGGTCAAAAGTCAAATAGGAATCTTAGAGGTGATTCGTATTTTAACAACTATTTAAATATGCCAAAAAGTGATGATGGTAAGGCAAAGGATGGTAATGAGTAGAGCCGCGATTAGTGATCTCTTAAACTCTTCATCGATTTTTAAATCATCTCTATCGTGCCCTTAAACAAGCCAAAAGAGTGTATCACATTTATTGTGTTTTTGTTAAAATATTGAAGGGTTCAGGACGACCATGAACAACCCAAACAAACTATACAAATTCATGCCTCAAGGAGGGGAGCACCATTGCCTAAACTGTCCTTTGTCTGAAAATGGGGATCACGTGTCCCCTTGTTCCTAGCAACTGCCGCCTTGAATTTCAAGAGCAAGAAGGCTGTTTAGAAAGTAAACCATACCAAAGAAATCTCATACACGTTTGCCTATTTTCACATTATTTTAACAGAAATCCTAAAGAGATTTATTGATATGACAGAAATATTTTTTGCGGGAAGTGTTTTACTCTACAGCGCTATCCATGGCACACTTCAGCCCACCCGTTTTCAGGCACAAAGCCGGAGGGAGGCACAAGGGGCTCACCCAGGGCGATCTTAATAACGTTATTAAGATCGCCCTGGGCTCACCCTATAAAATTGTCCTCTTTTTCAGTGCTTCATCCTTTCATCTCAGGTAGCATGAGCTTTGCTTCCATAACATACATTTGACATTGTCCCCCTTCCTTTGCACAGGTCTGTCATCTTAGGCCCCTAGTTATACAGAGTAATGGTCATGGCTGCTTCCTATGCTTGTTATTGTAGGGCCCTCAAACTCTAAATGTGAGAATAAAAATCACAAACTAAGGCTGAGTATGTTTATGACGGAGAGTCTGCTTGCTGGATGAGCCTCATTATCATCAGAGATCATAAAACTGGTTTCAAAACTAGTTTTAAAATCATTGATGCCCTGTTGTCAAGGTCTGAGGAATTAACGTCATTTGTTTCAAAACATATTAGGTTGGCATTGGCAACTCAGTAATTTTCTCTTGTTTCATAAGAATCTCAACTACTGTACTTTATAAGAAGGCGTTGGTTACTCTCTGATTCCCCTCATAGTTAGCTACGCTAACGTTACAATTAGTCGGAGCATTTATCGATGAAATCAGAAGTTAATTTCTTCATTTAAAGGCGGGCTGGAGGGCACAGGAGAATTTACGCTATCGTTAGTGGGACAGGCTGCATGGCCCGACCTAAAGGTTTTTTCTCACCCTAAGAAAGTCAAGTAATAGTATCTTTTTTGCTCGAATAGAGGCAACACTGGTAACATAGCACCAACTTTAAGAACACCAGAATTGGAATCATACTAGGATACCAAAGAATTTAAAGGAAAGCAATACTGTGCTTTCATTTCTTGTATTTATCCTTTACACAATGCCTTTCCACTTATCTATGCGATACAGTGTGGATCACTTTTCCAGGAAAGCTCTGCAGTATTCTGAGCAGGCTCGTAGCTGGCAGCATATTACAGGGGGTGAGGGCACTGTTCCTGTATTTTGTAATAACCTCTATTACGCTAGAGGCAACACACCGGTACTCGAATACCGAGTTGATTTCAAGTCGAGTAACAATGAAACACTGACTTTGACACAAATTTCGCTGGGATTTTTCCTCGAGGAGGCAATGCCCCTACAAACCTGACTGTTAAGTCAATGTTCCCGTGCCAACCCGCAGCCACGGACCTAAGTAAAAGGACATCAACCAGCAGGCCTCGTGTAAGTCATTTATAATATCGTGTACCTCTTAGTAAATATTCGATGAGAGAACGGAATGAAATCCGATGCGATTTAACATTTTTTCCTCTGACAAATCATTGAGATTACTTAATTTAACTGAGCGATTTATCTCAATGTAAAGTTTTATACTCTAAGATAATATAAGCTATTTATAAGGTAAGATGTTAACTACTCACTACAAATCAGTGCCTGAAGCCGCCGCACTCTTGGAAGAGGTGGATTCGCGAGCGCACGAAAAAGGCTCCCCTAAAGTACAATAGCAAAAGGCAAACACCTTTGGTTTGCACCAAGTGCCACTATCAAAGTTAGTATCTTATTACGAACGTGACAACCTTTTAGTGCATGTAGCGTTTGGGACTGTGAAGCATGAGAGCAATCATCAAACTGGATGGGCCTGCTTCCTATTCTCGAGGGTAAACGTATCGTGAATATCCTGACACCTGAAAGAGGTTTTCTACAAAGTATCCGCTACAAGGAAGGAAACAAATACCAGAAGGAGACAGCAAACGTCTTTGGAACTCGGGTATGTTATTCCTATCATAAAGAATAACTTCTTACACACGACAGCATCTCTTTTTTCAAAATTCTCTGAAAATCTCGAAAATCTACTGGAGACTGCTTTTTACCATTCTTCATCCTTATATTTCCTTATATTGTTATTTTTGATACTTCAAGTTATCAACTTTGAAGTATGATAAGTGCAGAGCGTCTCTTTTAAAGAGACCCCTTACGTACTTTATGGCACGTGTTACAGACAAGGCACTAAAGATTACTGACGAAGAGCATTTATTTGAAGGTTCAAAAGAATTTTTATTGAACTGCATAAACTTCGTTTCAATTACGAGGCCAAAATGGAATGTACAATGATGGCTTTAATTTTCGTTTGAGCTTAGGAGAAACTACGTCTGCTAATCTGGAAATCGATGAAACGTAACTGGGGAAGCGCCTTCTTAATGCTACCGCCGCCCCCAGTGGCACAACATCTTTGTTTTGGCTATCTTTTGTACATTCCAAGTACTATTGTGTAGATCACACTGTACAATTACAACCATCGGGCGTCTCTTTTGCGTACGTTAAAAGAACATTTTTTAACAGAAGGAGCGTCGAAGCTTTTTCTCCATTTGGTCTCATGCATTTCTTGTGCCTCTCTACTGCGAAAACATATCCTCTTCATACGATTCCAAGATAAAAGGCTTGAATAATGTATGAAATTTGATTGTTGTCAGGGAGTTCGAAAGAGTTCGTATTTAAAGAAAATTCGAATCATTTAAATTTGGGGCAAAAATCACCTCCTCCTCTTCCCACTCCCAACATTTTCACAGTATCCTTTACCTAGCTAGTTTAGAATTTGTTTTCGTCGCATGACGATTTTCTTCACGTCAGTACTTAAAGGGAAACGCAGTTTTCTTACTCATTTTGCAGAATTCAAAAACTTTCCAAGGCTGTTTTCAAAACAGTTTGTTTGTTTTGAACCCGAATTTGAGTTTCCAAGATATTGAACTAAAGTACGAAATTTATCGAACGCCATGACGATTTTTCAAATGCAGTCAAACAGCGTTAAAGTATAATGATATATAATTGGATAACGTTTTTCAATTTTGTTATAATCTATCCTTAAAACCTTCTTGAAAATTGCACTTCGCTTTATTCTCTGTGACCGAAGTAGTTTCAGGAAACTGACCGACATATGAATGGGTCTCATCAGAGAAGCATCGGAATCATACTTATCACGAAAATTTGGGCGGAAAAACCTTAAGGTTACTTTTTAAGGAGTAGTGTGGGTCGAGTTAAGCTGGGTATAGGTGTAGAAACATTCCCAAAATCCGGTCTAGTACAATGCATAGGAGGATGTGCTGGTCTCATATCATCACGACTTCGCGACGCATATATCCGCGTTATGAAACTTGTTGTCAAACCATAATCGCTACGAACAAGCATTTGTTGCAGTCGCATACCAAGTATGTGGATATTCTAGCATTTACAATGATAGTATATTTATATACAAATTAAATTAACTGTGACTAGGGAATAAAGTCAAAGAAAATGTCCATTCGTATGCTAATGACGTCAGGGTTGACGCGGTTTAAGAATGCTACTGACAACTATAGGGAGTGGCTGGATCACTACAAACTTAAACATAGGCATAGGTTTTATTAGTCTGACGTCTCTCTGATCCAATGACTTGTGACTGCAAAACTTGTAGCCACTTGCAGTCGCTAAAGGAATATCCATGCTGCAGATTCTCTTGTTACGGCAGAACTTTATTCTAAGTTTCCTTTTGTGTGCGTCACTCTATTTGATTTGATCATGTTTATTAACTACAGCGCTTTCTTTACAGATGATTGTACTACAAAACGACAATCTGTAGCAAGATCTGGCAGCTGTACATACACCACTTGAAATCTGAATAATTGTTGTTCCAGGACTTGAAATCAAAAACATAACACAGGGGTGAAAGCAGAATCTGGTTAGCATTTGGACTCAAACGCTTGCCATGTTTTCAGAAACGAATCCAGGATAAATAAATGGCTTTTGAAGTTAGATAGGTAGAAGTCTACATATGGAATAAAATTCCTCATAATTTCGAAGGAAATGATGTTGAGGCAATCACCTGAAGAATAAATTATGAAATGGTTAAATATTTTTCCATTTCAGTAACTGATCTATCAAATACAGAAAAGCTAGAAAATAAATTGGAAACTTGTGACACTAGTTAAAGCTAGCACAAGAGGTTACGGGGAACTATCTTACTAGGTACATCTGCAGCTAATTCCAAATACATATATGCCAAACATGCAACTGCCAACCAGGCTTCATGGCGCACGCTTTCAGATCCGTGGAAACATCTTCCAATAACTTAATCAATTACATCACTTCGTAAACTATTTCAATTTCAAAACAAATATGGCGTCTGGTTGTTATGGCCAATGAACTAACGATAGCCGAACAACGATACTTCAATTTAGATGATGTGACCCTTCATCTTCATCTTCACTGGTTCATTACAAACAATAGTCGCTTGTGTAAGAGCTGACCAGCGACAGGGGCCCTCACAGGGACGGGAATAGGTTAAAAATGACACTTCGATTTCCAGAATTCAGTGACGGAAGTACTTATTTATTCCGACATAAACATAATTTGCGTATTGTACACTATCGTACAGCGAGTACGGATCCAACAGGATCCGTGTAAACATGAGGCCGATCCGAGCTAGGTCTGTTACAGATGTCAACCTGTAACTGATGTTGCAATTGTGCTTCAAAGGTGCAATAAATCACTAGTAAAAAGTTACTAGTAATGCGTCCAAAGACTATTAAAAATTCAAAAGTTTTAGACGAAGAAAGAATTTGAAATAAGTTTGAAAGGAAACTACAAGAATAGGCGGCCATGGGTCCGAGTCCCATTGGTGACTTTGGCTCACTCTTGCGTAATATCGATAGATTCCCTTGCTCTCGAGAGATCCTACTTCTAATGTCTTTTAATAGCAATATTAACAATAAGATATAATTTTGAATCATAATGAAAATAAACTGGTCACCGGTAGTTAAATCAAAAAGTCACCATGGATATCAGTAAAAATGAATTTGATCGACAGGGACACAAGTTAAACGATAGACACTTATGCATTTTGTATTTAGAGAATTTTAACTGCAGCGCAATCAGAAGAATTTGATAGATCAAAAGCCTTTGACGGTAGGATGTCTCAAATAGAAGGATAAGACTCTATGTACCTTTGTTGCAGAGATATTAGAAATGTACATTCCTACTCAGGGCATTGGACTGATAAGAGACCGGGACATAACAGCTGTCGCACTTTCACTCAGCCTTAATTTAGGGTATATCCTGCCTTTCTTAGTTGGGGGAACGGACTTCTGACTCACTCTTAGAACTTGTGACTGACACTGAAAGGAGGCTTCGATAAGATATAAAGTTGTATCATCGAAATGTGTTATTCTCCAACTGAACTACTCCAAAACAAACACGATATGAATTCTCTAAACGGTCCGACTATTGCTGTTCCAATATTTCAAGTGTACCTCCAGTGGTCAGATTTTTTTTATATTTTGTTTATCGCACTGACCTGAAAAACCTCCGTCTTTTCTTTCTGCCGTACGTTGAGTGCACCGTGTAAATGAGCTCAAAGCTGCACTGCTGGCCGCCGGGATGTTTGCCTCGTATTGAATTCAGCATCAACAACTGAACCTCTCTGTTCCTCATGACGTCAATAATTGCCTCGTTCTGGAAAAAAGTTAAATAATCACGTACAACTGCGGAAAACCGTAAGTGAGACCAAAACTAACTTGGCAGTTTGATTCCTTGAAACAAAATGAACAAAATATCAAAAACTTTGTTACCACTGGAGGTACACTTTAACGCCATGATTACATGTTGCCGGTAAGAAATAGAAATACTACGAGATTTATTGGAGGTCACAGTTGCTCCCTTGACTTGTTTCTTAATCACTACTAAATTCCTCAAAGTAACTAGTTTCAAATGCTTTTACGGAGATGGTTCCATGAAATATTATGAAATGCAATACAAGAGATTACATTTCTTGTTAACGTGGGTATTTTAGGATCTACGTATTTGGGTAATTCTACACCGGCGAAAATTGGATAGAGAGTCACGAACTGCCCTTCATAACTCAGTTACTCTTGTTTCAAAGTTAGGAGTTTTTGGATAAGATATAAGGATTGAGATTTTACTTTGCTTCCCTTTATGTCGTTAATGCTACTAGTTTCCATCGTATTCGTTTACCTCATCTATTGTAACTTTCTATCCTTGTTTCATTTCTTTGTGTCTGCTCAGTCATATTATTATTACTGATGTACAGTATTTAGTCTGGAAAGAATTGGGGCAAGCTTCGCAAATAACGTGAGAGTTTTTTCTTCCTATAGTAACACTCTCACAATATACCTCTTTAAGCGGCGACTCATATTTTGACAAGGGCCTAAAGCAGTAATCCCCTCCTATGACACATTTTCATTTAAACTTGAGCAGCAAAATCTTCGGTAAAAATCCCGGTAAAAATTGCCGAAGGGCCTGGGCCTCCCTTGTCCCTGTGATATCATAGGAGGATGTTTTGGTCTCCTATAATTATGACTTCGCAGCAGCAATGGCAGCATGAGCTGTTAAACACATGTAGTGGCCCAAGTCACACGACAAAAATCACTACGAACAGCATTAAGTTAGAGACAAGTCGAATTTGTGTAGTAACTGGTGATTTCGCTAAGAAAAAGGAACAATAGTTAGGAAATGAAGTTAGAGTCAATTAGTTTCCATTTCTATGGTATTGTCTATGTTACAATAATAATGACAGCTATGAGTCACCGCAATATTTCGAGAAAAGAATTCGCCTTAAGGGGTCATGGCAATGGGTACCAAGTTATTGGATACGCCACATTTATCGATCGACAACTAGCGACAACATTTGACTGTTTCTCTTCAATGACAAAATTTAACCAAAGAAATGCAAACAGAGAAATGCCGTTTGGATCGCATTCAAGTCCTAGTCTTAACATGGAAGCTGGATTCATCAATGAGCTACAATATAGTAACATGTCTTCAACCGTGAATGGAAATTCCCTTTTAAAAAACCACGTAGGCATATCGAATTGAGCTTCCAAGAGTACCAAAGCATGTCACATGATAAATTGGAGCGTAATTGGCCTTGTGATTTATAATGTAAACCCTCGTTTCACCGTTTGACATAGTTCTACTGCTATTGGATTTCATATGTTATTTTAGTTGAGTGATAAGACATTCCTGACAAAAGCAATAACTTAAAAATAGAGAAACAAAATTAAAAACATAGTTCTAATGTTCGAAACTGATAAATGTGGTCTGTACAGCCTTGTAAATAAAAGACACATGTAAAGGGCTCCGCTAGAAATACACTGAAAGTTGTGTTGACAAAATGATAAACACTGTATCATCGTTAAAAATGTCCTTGTAGGATTAGGCGAAGCATGTAGCCGAAACCAGAGGGCAAGGAGGAGCATGGGGGGGATTGTCTCATAAAAAAGAACGAATGCTCCTGCTAGTCTATCTAATAAACGTCCGTGGTATACTGTTTTTCAAGGGTGAGTAACGATACAACATAAGTTCAATTCAAGAATGCGTTTAAGATATTTTCTTTGTAATGCTTTAATGTGGCTGCTGCCATTCATCGTTTCATATTTCTTTGTTGACTACATTGTATTAGGCTTTGTCGCTGTTTTTCACAAGCCTTGTTTGTTCGGTCAGAGTTTAATTTTCTAGAGTCATCCAATCTGACTTTTGGACTCTGTTTTTCTTTTGGAATGAAATTTTTGTCTGCACAACGCACTTCCCACCAAATTTTTTCACGATCTTGCTCTTTTGTAGAGAACAGAATATGAACCTTGGGATCCTTTTGACTCTGGGAACTTTCTTGAGAGTGAGCATAAAGGACATGACCACTGCCTTGTGATCAGAGTTGTTGTCCGCGCTTGAGCAGGTTCTTGCGTGCAGAAACACTTTTCTAAAACGCTGATAGATCAAGATATTATCGATGTGGCTTGGGGCACTGTCACCCGTTTTTTAGATCCGACGTTTGTGTTCATATCATAGAGTATAATGATGATTTCGTTCGATTTGCATGAAACTTTGAACTTGTCCAACGCTTGATAGAACTCGTCAATACAGTGTCCACTGCGTCAGCTGTAGGTGCATGGACGACGAAGGTATTGACGTGGAAAGGGCAAGCTTTGAAAATCACCAGTAGATTTGTTCTGATTTATGCCAAAAGTATAGAACCGATTTTGCGAAATTCCGATCAAGAATCAAACTCACCCCATGGATGTAGTCTGTGGGATTGCGCGAGTAGAAAATACGCTTGTCGTCCTTTGAAAATACAAGAAATTTCCATTCTATCGATGTCTTGACACTAGATAGTCTGGTTCTCCAACTTCACAAAGTGTTCGAATATTCCACGTTCCGATCTTGAACACTTTTGATCTCATTTCTTTGTTGTTGGTCACGGTCATGGGATGACTGTCGTGTAGACCAAGCTTCGCAAGGGAAACATGCCCAAGCCCAACACTACCGTGCGAGCAACCTAAGCCTCGTGTGGCCATGGAACTATTGACCCAGTTTGATCTTCCTCTGCTGATTAATGTCGTCATAATTTGCTAGGCCAGGAAGTAGGACGGTCAGGTCCTTTCTCCCTGGCCTTGTACGAACAGCGGTCGTCCAAATCCGGCTTCTTGGAGGGGCGTGCTGTTTGTGGCTGTGCTTACGTGGCTGTTGAGGTCCGCTACTGCTGGTTTGAAGTTCATTTGACTTTGGGTCGATCTGCACGCGTGAAGGTCCGCTACCCTAGGGATATCCTTTGCGGGAATAGATGGCCGTTGAACAGGTTTTGTTTTTCATCCTACTGGTTGTCCATACACCCTCCTCATCAAGAAAACGTAATGGGGGTGCCCGTTTAGTCGCCGACAACCCGACCATGAGACAAGTATTACAGGTTACAAGATACCTGTAGCAGACCATCCAGACCTGACCTAACATGTTTCTTCGATTGTAGGAAATATTGAAGTGAATAGAAAATACTGCTTACAATAGTGTTTAGTTGAATTCGTTGTATTGATTGAAAAATCCTCTGGTACAAGGGAGACATAGCTACGTAACAACGATCTTAATATTATAATTCTTTTTAGTGGCATACTCCATTTGGAGTGTAGCCTATTTCCTAGACAGAGCGAAAAATGTCCTGGGGAGAGAGCACATTCACAGCGGTGATCTCCCGCTGCCTTCCAAAACCGATAGTCCTTATATCGGGCAAGGCGGGATTCGAACTCACAATCGCTGGCATTTGAGTCCGATTCCTTAACTACTAGACCACAGTGGCTCTTAACATAATAATAGGTTTGGTTTTCGAGTAATGGAGAAACTGAGTGCGCCTGTCCCTTCTGTTTTAAAAACAGACTAAGAAATAATATTGAAGATGGACTCTTTCAAAACAGGCGTCAGAGGTGGTTTCGAGTTGTAAAGCATAAATTGTCGATAGACAAAGAGAATAGAAATCGGAATTGAAGATTACCCTAGGCAAAGAATGCACTTAAAATGAATATGTAGATCTTAATAGTTATCATAGCAACTGAATACTGTGTGATGGACGGTTCAAAATACACGCAGTCCAATTTCTAAACGGATAATTCAAGAGGATACACGGAAGGGTGACTCGACTAGAGTTTATTGCCTTCAAGAGTTAGGCAATGCTTAAAGTTTTTGTCTCCCCCACGTTCTCCCATCCCTTAGACGTTGCTCTTCCCTTTCCAGATATTATATTCCTGATAATGTACAAGAAATTTTAAATATCAACGGTCTTAAAAACAAAAAAGTCCTTGGTAATTCTTTCTTGATAATCCTTACCCGCTAATTGTTGCTTGCTAATTGTTGCTTGCAAATCCTTGCTGACCCAGGCTTTACAAGTTGAGGTTGCAAATCATTATAGTCTGAGGAACCAGTATGATTTCACTTATTTGAGGTATGCCGTCCAGGGTAATCAAGTTTGAATCCTTAGTTTTCGCCACGGCGAGTGTTTTTTGTATCAGCGGCAGGGGGAGATGTGGCTGTAAAACGCCTATTTACATTTTTACGAAATTTGATTCGATCGGCTACCATCGAAAAATGGAAGCGAGTTATGCTTTTTGCGTTACAATTCCACCTCAGCGACAACAATGTACAATATCACGGGTAGCAGCGGAAAATGTGGCAGCTACCATGGTTTTCCGCCTTGTGTAGATACGGCTGAAGAGCTAGCATTGTCACTACATTTACAACTACTTGACTGCAGGAAATAAAGAAATAGAGATTTCTGTTTTAAAAAAGAGAAGTTGCTAGGAATGAGTCACAAAGGGAAGTTTCGAGCCCATGTGGTTTCACATTATATATCACGAAATGATAAACTCGGGATTACATTGCGTAATCAGATATTAAGTACAGAGCTTTGTGATCAATAAGTTTGCCGTTTTGGTTTCACTCGTGTCCTTGAGCAGTGTTTGTTCAGTTCAGAATATATATCGTGATTTTAAGAATAAAGGATGAGTCCTCACAAGTGTCTACTGCATTTCAATAGAAGTGTTATCGACTGGCAATATGTCAATTACATCAGATAGGTATGTAGACCAGAAAATATCTCAATCACAAAAATAGCTTTAGTAACGAAAACTAGTGAAACATATTGATCAAAGTAGCAAAGATCCCAGAGCTTACTATCGAGAAAGCATAGAAGCTGAGCAAACTGACTCAAAGGAAGATAAAATTTTTTGAGTTGGTTAAGAAACAGACCAACTCATCTCCTTGATGACAAGGAGAAATGTTGGAGGCAAGCACATGTATAAATAGCTATGCTCAGATGCCCTCAGGATGCAACTTCCACACATATTTGTCAACTTTATTGAACTCAAAAATTTCAAGAAAAGTTATTTTCATTTATTGAACTCTGCAACAGGACTGAGAGCGGAGTTTTAATCTATATTCCAAAAATTTGTAGAGCAATTCAAAGTTACTAGTGCGTTTTGGAGTAGAATGACCTCGCCGTACCCTAGTTTTGAGCAACACAAACAATTACGGCTGACGCTAGCATTACGTCAGTTTCTTATCTTGACGTCTTTTACAAGCTCATTTATGGCTTCCTTCATGCTTTTTAACATTTTATGTGGGAGGACCAATTTCGCTTGTCTATTTATTACACTATCACAGAAAAAATACATTTTGTGGTTTTCAAATGTCTCTTTTTCCAATCCTTCCCGCTTTTGGTTTTCTTTCAACTTTCCTTGTTGTGCTCTTAATTTGTTGCTCTCCAGGCAAAACAACTCTAAGCTTGGAAGCTGCTTAGAACTTTTTTCTTTTTTTGGAAAGATTTGATCCTCATGATTCTTTTCAAACCTTCATTATAAGACAAACCAGAGTTCTTATTTGATATGGCCCACATCCAGGAGGTGTCCACAATAGTGGCAAAAGAAAAGCACCGTTTCCCCTTATTATGTCCAAAGGAAAACTCTACTCCTCGAAGTACTTTTGGAGGCATTTTCTCTAACTATGTACCTATGATCCCTATATCGAAAGCTGAATGTTAGAAGATAAATGTCTGTCTTTCAAAGTTTAATAGGATCGAAGATTTTGTCAAGTGAGGCAGTGTTAACTCACTCGAGTGCAGAAAATCTCATAAAATTTATAACCCATGACTTAAGAGGCGTTATAGAGTATCATGAGCTGTCTATTTTATTCGTTGCGTAACACCATAGAAAAACACTTTAAAACTTACTTGGACTTACATAACTATTTTTTGGAACTGCTTTGGGAAATTATGTAATAGATGTAACGGATTTTAGGGACACGTGTAACGATGCAATGACTTTAATTAAATTTGAAAAGAATTCAAATAAGTCTCCAACTTCTTAAAATATCTTGAACACATACGTGATTCCCTCTTCAGGTACAAAAGAGGCATAAGATGACATTGTGCCCTCACAATAACTGGACTAAACAACATTTGCAAAGGTAGGTGACTAGAACAGAATCACCATTGTCACGAGCCTCTAAAGAGTGTTCAACCTTCCTTCCTACCTGCGTTCCTACCTTCCCAACTAATTTTTTTGAAATAACTCTGATGGCAGCTTCAATATCATTGATTGCAGATTTCTTCGTTACTTAAGTGCATTACATAGCATGTCTGAGTCGTATACATGGGGCTTGTCGGCTATATCGACATCTTTGGCGATACTACTAGACAGCAGTTCTGACCCTAAACGTTCTGTGTGAACTAGCAACATAAGGAAAGAGTTATCCTATGATGTCATCATCTCGCGATCATATTCTTCAACATTTCTGCTATCAAAGTTAAATACACTTTTAACTGTTCTTGTATGTAGCACACTCACTAAGCTGATCTATTCTTGTCAGGAAGATTTTGCATGAAATAAATTTTAATTTCTTAGGTGGCTCTCAAGTACAGCTTTATAAATATCTTGATTGTTGAAGCTTTAGAGTTACTTTTGAAATCGTTCTTATGGCCATTCAAACTATCATTTTCGTGCATGGCCAAGTCCAAGTGTCTTATGCTACTTACATCCCTTCCCAATTATCATTTTCTGAAAGACTATCTACAATAACACTGTTGTCAAGGCTGCGTTTCTGATGTACAAACATTTGTGTGCATTTACTATAATTGTAGTTCAGGTTTTGATCTCTCATCTATATCTGCGAACGTTTTCCACTAACACAATGATATATTTCTGTGTATCTTTTTTTTATTAAATCATGTGAGTCCATTTGTGACCCAAGGATCTTAATGAGACAACGTTAATAGCCTTTGCTTTCAGATATGCTATAGAGAGAAGTCATTGGTTTCAGAGTACCTAATTGCAATTTGATGTATTTTTATAAACAAGAGGACTGTATAAAGACATAATGTCGAACAGGACGCAATTAAATAAAAACCGAGTTGAAAAAAGAACAAGTAACCTGAAAATGAGGTTGCAAGTGTTGCAAGACTGAGTATATGTGATATATATGAGTGCAATGAAGTAATATAAGTGAAAACCCTGCCTTGACGTCCTAGAAGAGCCAATGTCAGTACTGTATGAAACAGATTGAACGTCCTTTCCTCCGAACCTCCTCTAATAGTGCCCCATTTATGTTATTTCTTAAAACGTGCTTTTACATAGCAGCAGTTGAAGACAAATATTGGCAGAAGACTCTTACAGATATAGGAGAGAAATCATAGGACATACTTTGGACATTAGTAGCTCAATGGATCACACGACATTACGAAGAATGCAGAAGTCACAACAGTTATTCAACTGTAGAGAGCAGATTAGTTGCTCTAGTTGGCACTAACAAAGCAAATTTTTAGCCATTAGGTAATTCTCGATTAAGTATCAGCTTACCCCTTATGGACTTTAATATCTCTCCTATAACTCTAAACGAGGCAGACGTCAGATTGTAGTTTCACCTAGGGCAGACTAGGATATTCTCAAGGTGCATGTAACCTTCCTTTTCAATAGAGTCAAGCTGAACGCACAACATCTATAAGCGGATAGGCCGGGATCTAATCTTGATTAATCGGATATCATCGGGTATTATAACAAAGTATCATCTCTATTAGCAAGAGATTTGTGATAAGTATTGAAATACTAACTGAATGTAAACGATGTTCACCAGAACAAATACGGTAAATTCTGTTATCCAAAATTTTCATTCAAATTCATATTCCCCAGTGAAGCTTCTTCCACACTGCGCCCAACATCCCTGCAGTGATTATAGATGGATATATTTGATAAAATCGTGCATTGGCCTTAAAGGAGACATGACATGCTATTCGTTTATACTTGTTCATCGATCAAATCTGAACTTATTACACAACATCAAGAAATAATTCAAGGCCACATATTTGTGTAACAACAAATTTCGTGTATATAGATGGTCACGTAAAAGGTGCGAGATTAGGAAAAACGAAGATTTGGAAATGATCTTCTTGACTGTGAAGACTACGCGTCGAAACTGGTGGAATAAGCAGGACTTTCTTAATAATAGGAGGAATTTTCGCCATATCATATCTTCTAGACGGAAAATACGCATCGCAAATCAACGGAGGATAGAAACAGAATGGGGTTTGGTCGGTCTACTCTCTCTCTCTCTCTCTCTCTCTCTCTCTCTCTCTCTCTCTCTCTGTGATGTGCCATGCCCGATGCAGACCTCGACCAACCACTAGGAAAAAAAGCCCAGATCTTCGCACTTGTGTGCTGAGTCGATTATCTGCCTTGTGGTGGTTGTGTACTGTTTCGTGAATTGCAATAACTGGCCTCTTCTGGCTTATTTCCCTAGGTCTTTCCAATTGAGGCTGAGGTCTTCGATGGGACCCATCTGTATAATGTGTCCTAAGAACTTGTTTAAACCTTCTACAGCCAAAACGGTCTGGTACTGAACCTAGCCTGAGACACAAACAGGAAAACGTAAAGGACAAAAGATCTTGTCCTTCGATACGGGAGTTCTATTGATGATAGTCTGTATGACTGACTAAAGATAACCGTTCTGGCCAAGAATACTAAAGACACTGAAAATATTAACAAATACTGTGCTGACGAATACAACGATGGTAGATTTACCACCTTACATAGGGTGAGGACAGTGCTACACTTTCGTGCTCTGGAGGCCATCTCCATCGACTCCTTTAAGCCGTCAAATTGTCAACTAAAGGATATTTTGATTTTAATCTTTCATTGCTTCGTTAATTGCATGTCTTAGTTGCAGCTTTTGTGTCTTGTTTCATGATGTCTTACTGTATGAAGTCATTAACACTATTTTCAATCGTTTTCATGGGCCATGTGTTTCGTGGTTCTAACTTTTTATGTAGCTTATTTTAGTCGATGTTTAACTTTTTGATATTATTTCCTTTGTACTACGCACTCTTTGCAATTTTACCACATAACTAACTCTGATCTGTACTCTGGTTCAGCACCGATGTAATATCTTAATGAGTATCGATCGGAAAAGCTTAGACAAAATGAAATTCGCCATCTCTTTATCTATATTTAAGTTTAGTAGTACAATAATCTGATTAAAAACTTGTTCTGGTTATTTTCCATTCGTTTGATAACTTTTTCTTGCTGGACCTGGTTGAGGACGTCTTCATTGAAGACCCTATCAACGTATGAAACTTTGACCACCACATCTAGAAGAACCATTTTTCCGACGCGTTGAGATTTCCGAGGGATTTTGCAGTTAGGGTCCATGATTCCGGTCCATAGAATAGGACAGACTAGACGAATGTTCGAAGAACACGGATGGGCACATAAAACTTTCTATCGCATAGGATGGGTCTCATTTTATTGAAATTCTCCGTAGCTAAGTTCATTCTCGTTCGGATCTCCTTCTTGTACCTGCCATCTGAAGTAAACACTGACCTAAGATAAATAAAGGAATCGACTTCTCCTATTTTGACGTCTCCAATCTTCAGAGTGCATTTCGGTGGCGGCTCCTATTTTGAGATGAAAATTCACTTTGTTATTTTTACAATTGTTACTAAGGCCTTTTGGTTCGTCTATGTGGCTTGCTTCATGAAGAAGTCATTGAAAGCCTTCTCCTATTTCGTCCGCTTATCGAATGTTGTTGTTGATGACATCGTTTATGAAGATTTCTTCGAGTATCTCGTCGAGTTTCCATACGATCAACTCCCGGTACAAGTCGAATAGATATACGAGATATATTTACTTAAAGAAACGAGATACGTTGCACCCCTGACGTACTCCTCGTTCTATCTTGACCCACTTTGTTAAACCATTTGCAAACGATCCGCCGCCAAAAGATGGACGTATATTTTTCAGAGAATACGGACGTCTTGATCGTTGATATAATTATATTTCTTCAAGAAGGTTGAAGAACTCGCCGTGTTTGACCTTATCGAAAGCCTTCCGGTAATCAATAAAGACTAGGCAGATGTCTTGTTGGTATTCAATACATCTTTCACTTAGAATGCAGATGTTAAAGATACCGTTTCTAGTGCCTCTGTCCCTCATGGAGCTGTATTGAGTTTGTAGTGGTCATTCTCGTCTCCATCAGAGCACAAACTATTTGTGATATTTCGCACTAAGTTGTGTGTAAAGAGACGGATATGGAATGACGTTGATTAGCTTCTTCTTGTTAAATTAAGACGGAGAATCGCTAGAGTTGACTTGGCAGAAAGAAAGAGAAAAAATACGGCGATAAACAGTTGAAGACAAGGCCTGGATGATCAAGAGAAAATCTTCAGGGCTCCACTAACGGATTTGGTGAGACCTTTCCTTTATTCATATAGATATATGTGCGTTTATTTCCTGTCCACAGTACATAAAGTAAATAAGCAACATATATTATTTACATTTGTGACCCCGACGTGATATAAATAGATAAAATAAGCAACCTATATTTTTTACAAGTTTCTAATATCTCAGGCAGGAGCCTCGGTCGAATATGCTGAAAGACAATTTTGATAAGGATTTCAGAATGTGAGTCATTAGGCTAATTGTTCTGTGGCTCGGACAATCTAGGGTTCCCAGGATCTTAGGCAAGGTAACGAAAACGGACTTGAGCATATCATTGGGAAGAATCCTTGTCTCATAGATCGTATTAATCAGATTCCAAGGTAGATCGATTCATATTTATTCAAGTACCAGTAGCATTTCTGCCGGTATCTCGTCTGAACTAGGTGATTTTCAATGCTTCATATGCTTTGGAGTCCATACGACGTCACTTTTTAGAATGGAAATTTCTCTTTCAGCTGTTTCCATGATGATCTCTTGTGGTTGAGGTTGGTCGTCCGAGAACTTCTTTCCATCTTTCAGAAATTTGTTGTTCTTCGGAGAGCGTCTTACCACTCTTGATGCATTTGGACGCTGGTATTGAATTTTGCCAGTTATTTCGCAAATCTTCTTGAACATTCCTTTGGAATTTGGGTTAGCATTGAGTCTTTGGACATTTTGACATCTCCCATCTAGGCATGCTTCTCTTGCTTCTTTGTATTTTTTGTTGATTTCTTTATCCGCTTGACTGTATTTGTTGTTTGTCACGATCATTCTTTGTTCCATAAAATCTTTGATTTCAGTTGTCATCCAATGATATCTTAGGTTTCTTCTCTCTCCCTTTGGTACATGCTCCTGGGCAGCTTCATTTAGAGCTGTTTTGATCTGATCCCAGCACTTGTTGATGTTGTTTGATGGATTTAGCTCGAATAGCTTTGTAGCTACAGTATCTCTGAACCTCGTTGTGATCTCATCAGATTTCAAGGCATTGAATAGGTACTTAAATACTCTATTTGGTTTAGAAACTAACCGCATGATGACGGGGTTCTGGTCTGACTTGGAAACCGCACAAGGGAACGATCTAACGTGTTTAATCGCGTTACGGAGCCTCTGCTTAATAATTTTGAATGCTGATAGGTTATGCGCCCTCTCGCCTGGGTTTTCCAATTGTATTGTTGTTTGTGAACTCGTTTGCCTTAAAGCGTCGTCTGCCTCACCAGTGGCCTCGTATAGACAACGATGTTTGTGTTGAAGGGACTTGCCTCCGGCTTGACCCGTAGGATTCTCTCTGATTTGGGACAAAACAATTGCTATTGAGCAATGTAGGTCAAGAATCAGTCCGTACATGTATTCCTTTTCCATGCCATTATCATTAGTAGTAGTAGTAGCTGTTGTCGTTTTAATATCATCTGTAACCAGTTGTCACCTCTAAAAGTATTTAGAAGCCTTTAAGCAACGTTTGCAACTTACTTTTTTGTTTGGTGTGTGCGTATGAAAATACGTGAAGTTGTGCTCTATGGTCTCTTACGATATGGGTAGTCAGCAATTACAGCTCAAAAATTTTTCGGTTTTTCTATTTTGTCAAAGCAGAATATCTGCAGTTATTTTTCATTTTTGATCTTCTGTTAATATCTGATGACATTGAGGGAATAAGGTCCTAGGATATTGGGACGTTATTTTTTTAATCTGACATGACATTCTAAAACTACCAAGTGCGACAGGCATTGGACATCAACTAACACGTTTGCACCCAAAATTGAAGAGAAAATGATTTCTCGATTGTTTACTATTTAAGAGGAATCGCCCCAACAGTATTATTTAGCAATTTTTTCCAAATAAATAGGTATACCAGTTATTCTTTTAACTTTTTCATCATAGTCTTGCATTATTACATAGATATCTGTTTCTTCCTGTGGGAGTATATCTAAAGTACCGCAAACACGCAAAGACTTATTGTGGATGAACTTTTTCGTAGTGTACATGTAACAATAGTGACCCGACTACCTTTGTACTACACATCAAGTTGCAACTTTGGGTACCCAATGTACAGCAAGTAAATTGTGTAATACGATTGAGATAGAATTAGCCATAAACAAACAAACAAAATTTGGACCATCAAAGCACTTGCCCCCTTTCTTCAAAGTTCCCGTTCCCCGGCTTCGCTCTCAATCAAGAGTTTCTTTTTCTTCGTCTCTTTGAGTTACCATCTTTTGCATCTTCCGGCTTTAGGTCTTTAAATCGGGTACTTATTTAAGGACGCAGCGGTCTTCGGAACAGACGTTTCATCAAATATTGAAGAGTTTCAACATTGTATGACCAACGAGCGTAAACATTTCTGATTTTGATATCTTCTTGGATCTTTTTTAGATGTTTTCTCTGTTCTTCTCGTTAGCAAAGAACATACCAATCTGTGTTATTTTCCTGCAACTTACTAGTCACACATACGCCCAAATTCATTCCTCTAGAGAGGGCACATCTTACTTATATCTCATGTATTTTAGTCTATTTCAAACAGAAAACATACATGGTGGAGTGAATGGCTAGTGGTTACATTACAGCAAACTTGTTTGTCATGTTTTCTAAGCAGTGCAAGCTTTTTACATTACACTTAGTAAAAAGGTCACTTTAAAAAGTGGCTCCTTCAGAATAAATCAAGAAAAAGCTTATCATACTCTCAATAACTTCAAGTTTCTTTCACGAGAGGATTTCCTCCTGTCTTAATGCTTTTTTAAAAATGGGCTTCAGTTTGCGTTGATCACTTTTTACAATCAGGATATCATTTGCTAAATGTGGCTAGATATACTATCGTACCTGACAAATGTTCAATGGAACCCCCTTCATCCCCATCTTGTAGCTTTATTTAATCCCTTTCATTTGCTAAATGTGGC
>JAAAKL020002439.1:0-26112 GCA_010016065.2 Carybdea cf. marsupialis auct. non (Linnaeus, 1758) | reverse complement strand
TAATCTAAATTGAAATTTATGGATACTAATTTTAGAATGATTTCCAGAAAATGATGAATATCAACCGCCCCCCTTCGAAATTTTTGAAATCTCAACCGCCCCCCCCCCTCTCCCAGAGGGCCAGCTTCGTGAGCGGACGACAAAGAGGGGACAAAATTCTGAGAAGGCGAGAATGAAATATGGAGGGGAACCGACAGACAGATTTATCGCTTAAACAGACAATGCAGAAATACCTACAACGTCAAGGTAGCAGAAAAGATGCAGAACTGTCTATAATAGTAAGTCGAATATTGATATCATTTTGTGGGGAGTCCGTGATAAGGTAACATCAATGTCTATGAAGCTGTCTTGGGAGAGAGTATTAACAGCCAGTACAGTCCTTTGAATTGTACCTTAACATCCCCTGAATAACAAGAAAATAAGTGAGTGTCATAGACGGTGGTGGTAGAAGAACCATTGAAACTACACAGGACAAGAGCTTATGGCAGACTCTATGAGAGATTGCGTAGGCAGGAGACTTACGGCAACTGCTATTACAATATAGTTGCTTAACACCAAATTTCTTTATATGGCCAACATATCTTCTGAGAATTGAAATTTACAATATTTTGGTCACTAGATGTTAGCACACGCACACATACGACTACAAGGTAGTTTACCAGCTATGCACTTACACGTGCAGTACGTAGATCTGGAAGCTTGTAAATGAGGCTACATTTACCTATGATTCACAGGAGCACAGGTACTTAAACTCTACAGCATCGAAGATTTGATCGAAGATTGCTAGGCAATGCGACTCTGCGATAGGGAAGCACTTGCTTGAAAACCCAGACTGTGCAAAAATGTATGCGGATGACTGCTTCCGTATGATAGGTCTGCTTTTCACTTAGCCGTCTTAGAATCCATCCATGTCAAGGCAAGAAAACTGTTGGTTTATAGATCAAAAAAATTTGTATTCTAAGGAGTGCCAGACGAAAAATGTTCTCAGTACAATAACGTTTTCGCTATTTGGTGCAACTTTATTGTTCTGTACCATCAACAACCTTTTCGAATTTACTATATGATTACTTTGGGAAGTCGTTTAGTATATTTCACATAATCACTATCATGCAGATAACAGGATATGAAATAACCTCTTCTTAACAATTTTAATAGGTTTTGGACAGATGAATTTAGCGGAGGGTAGTTCTTCCATGGTCAAGTCAAGGGGGGGTGTTGATTACCACTGGTTTTGGAGGGAGAGGATTGAGAGTCAAAGTGGTATCTAGCTAAAAACTGTATGTCATTGTTGAGGATTCACCTCGCTCAGCTGGTAGATTGCACGTCGGGATTTCTTGAGTCACGGATTCCAATCTCCCTAGTGACGTATTATTTTGCTTCTATATTATGTTTCAAAATAAAATCACAATTGTTAAGGTTTGAGGAGAGATTCTATACAGTCAAAGCGAGCCGATTTGACAACAGAGAAAAGAAAGGATCACAGTTCCAACATTGCGCCTTATGCAAATTGATATCGAATTACAGAAAATGTAAGATGGACTGGAAACTCTTCAATAATGGATTCTTGATACGTTCATTATACAGTTCATACAATTCAGGCTCGGCTAATGTAAGCGACTTCTGTTCGTATATCGTTTGAACGAGGTTAGGTGATTCGAGCTTCTATGGAGGTCGACCAATTTTGAGCACTTACGATCGGCGTTTGCCAGAACAAAAGGTGTTTGGCACAGGCACAGGCACAGGCACAGGCACAGGCACATGCACAGGCACAGGCACAGGTACAGGTACAGGTACAGGCACAGGCACAGGCACAGGCACAGGTACAGGCACAGGCACAGGCACAGGTGTTTGCCACAGGCACAGGTGTTTGCCACAGGCACAGGTGTTTGCCACAGCTACAGCCACAGCCACAGCCACGGCCATAGTCACTGTCATAGCCACAGTCACAGTTACACGGCCAAAGTTACACAACCACGACCTTCGCTTTACACTCAGCGTAGAGCTAACTTAGTGACTTTCTCATAATTTAAGCAATGGAAATTGATTCATTATCATGGCATGGACATCATGTAATCATGGAAACGAAGTGCCCATCCATTTTGAGGAATGAAGGCACAATCAAAACTGTGTCCAAAGCCGAATTAAGTTTTTTTTCACCTCCTCACTTGAACGTCTCCTCCAAACTACTTCTCGACGTTCTCATTCATTACTTTCACTCGCCAGAAGAAACTGTAATAAACTATTACGCTAGAGAAACGTCAACAAATCATATCATTAGTTTGGAATTTCGACTATCAATGTCACGTTTTAAGCTCGCGCACACCTTATATATGAGCACCGGGCACTAATGCAGTCTTAAAATCTTGTAACATTTATCTGGTTTTCGAGTTTAGCTCATAAAGACGTTTCGTAGCAACATAACAAATAGTTAGATTTGTTTAACGATGGTTTTTTCAGCCATGCCGAAGAAACTAGCGATGGGTATAACACTCTTAAGGAAATCTCGCTCTTATCGGTTAAGTTATTGGTTTAATTGGAATTCCCTTGGTAAGGAAAAAACGAGTTTAGTGACACCCAAATGCTTTTGTTGTCATTCCTTTAATTATATCGAGGGTCGGTGTGGAAACGTCTATTTCTCTTTGATTATTGTTTTTCTAAACATAGCTGCGTTATCTCTGTATTCTTGTTCGTTTCATATTTTTCTATTACTACGTAATGCCCCGACTCCACTGTTAATGAATCTTGTGAATTCCGCTCACCTTGTCTGTTTAAGCCTTCTATGCTTATGATAATGATACATTCTTAACGCCGTGCACTCTCCTTTGCAGAGCCTAAGGTGCCCATGTACATTGGACGTGATTGGAGCATAGAGCACTTTAAGACCGGATGCCCTTCCTAACGTCACCAATGGCCCTTCCTGGATTTAAACCCTGACCCTCTTGAACTGAAGGCAAGGAACTTATCCACTAAATCACGGCGGCTCTATGTTTATAAGTCACCTAAAAGCATTGCCAAACTTTGCATCAAAGTCAGCGTTATAGTAGCTGCCAAAACCCCACCCCCGCCTGCTGACCATATGGAGTAGTTGCGAAGCTTTGTGGACCTTTATCGATGAACGCCTTCGAATAGCAAATTCGCACCGACTGCACATTGTCAATCAAGCCAACTCTAGGATGATGTGAGGTCGGATGTAAACAATTCTTAAGAGGTCCAAACGCGCTGAGAATGCGTGATGATGAGTGCGTCAGTAGTTAACGAACAACCTGATCTATGCAAACAAAATGTGTGTTTGTATTGCAATCGACTTGAAAGCATGGCGTTACTTGACAGGTCAAGTGATATCTTGCTAGAAAATAAGGAGCATGTTGACCATTTGGAGTCATGTTGTCACTACATCAAATACCAGAAAACATGGGTTGGTTGTTGAATCTCTTGTAACAACACTTTGTGATGGCTTTAGTTGCATGCAGCTGCAATGGAATTCTCCTTTCTAGACCATTGGTACGATTATCAAGTAAGGCAGTTTGCGAACTGTCCAGGAGCACTTTCCTTAAGCAACACGATTACACATAGAATCACTTGAATAGGCTTGAATTAACTGCTTGATAATAAACCTTTCCCTTGACAAGTTACAAAACTTTTTTACCCCCATGAAAGCTTGCTTCACACAAATGAGCTTTGACGTACTTATGGGGGTGGCACTGGGCCATAGCCTTCCTCAGGCTTGAGCCAACTTTTTTGTCAAGTACTATTCACCTTCAAAAGGGATATTTGTGCATTCAGTATCTTACCATTTTGTGTTTATTAGCCTTTTAAAGAGGTATAAAGTCTACGGTACACGCTTCGACTTGCAACCTATACGATTAGCAAAATACGTCACTGGCCAGAGTCATACCCGCCATCCCCCGAGACATTTTCTCGATACGCCACTGAAAACGAGGTTATTGTTTACAGAGAACCGGCCACAACTGACAAGTAGTACCTTCCGTTTTTCGACTTGCATGTTGCACTTTAAGAAAAGAATTTATATTGCAAAGACTGAGAAAATGTTCTGTATACCAAACGCGCTTTGGGCAAATCCTGCACATGTGAATACTGCTTGGTCATGGCGAGATGACTTTACCTTTACATCGGACAACTTGAAATTCTAAGAGTTTAATTCAAGAACAGTATGGTAGTATTGGGTACTGGGTACGAAGGGGAGGAGGGTGCAAGACACAGAAGACATTGTGATGCTTAGAAGGATCAAGGGCGTCGCCAGATTTATCCGGCCGCAGAATGATGACATTAGGTTAGAGCTAGGCGTTTCCAAAGTAGTGACCAAGGTGCGACAAACCCGATTGCGTTGATGTGGACACTAAATAAGGATGAAGAAGGCAAATGTAGTCAAAAGATCATGGTGAATGCAGATAGAGGGGACGAGACTAGCGGGGAGGCCAAAGAAGAGGTAGATGTATAAGACATGGAACTACCAGGACTAAAGGAAGAAAACGCAGAATTTCTTACGACTCCGGCCATGGCATGTCTTTTGTAAGCCATGCTGCGTCTACTCTGGTCGAACTTTGCTTAAAACAGCACCTCGATCTTAACCAAAGCTTGCTTACAGTTGAATTTTAAACTCAAAATTTCACTGTCGTTTGCAATGGCAGTTGCAAGAAGAGAAACCCTTTAGAAGTAGCGAGGCGGTAAGTCGCTACCAGAGTCTCGCATTTACAAGACGTTTCTCTCTATCTTACATCTACTGTTTCTTCAAAGATTACGTTCAATTGCAGAATCCATGGCACTGGCACGTCACTATAGGTCACCATGAGCACTCTACGCAATTTTAAAGACGACTGCCTCTGTGCCTTATTGACCATACATAGGTCAGGTGTTCGATTCTCCTTGGTGGCATAATGTGTTTATGTTTCCAATATAATTTCAAAACTGAAAATTCTTATAATTGTAAGCATTAGTCGACGACCTTTAATACGTTTGTATTTAGTTTTTAGTAGAGTATTTAGTATAGCCACTTGAAACCGCTTTATCTTTAGCAGCTAATGTGAATAAATAGTGTAGAATCTGGCGTGTTGTTACTTCTTGTTAGAGCAACTAGGTTGTAAACACTTTCTAGTCAGTACCGCCTGTTACCTGTTACGTGTATTACTCCCTAAGGATCTTGTCATTGCTATGGCTATTCTTTCTTTATTGATTTGTATATCTTCTTTCATGCGCCCGATTCGTTATTCATTATGTAAAACCTATGTAAAATTGTAAGAGTTTAAGATTAGACTTCGGTCGATGCAAGATCAGAGAAAATTAACTTACTGTGTCTTTGATGAGAGTTGACAAATGGACAGAAATTGGTCGAAATAGAATATCTTTAGAATTCCCGCTTGATTGTAGGGTTGAATTGAGTAATAAAAGAAGTTCGTTGTAATCGTTATCAGAAGGAAATAGGATTCATGATTTTCGAAAAGTTTGTTGATGGCACAGAATAGTACGAAATGGCGAATTAACTTTGTACTTAAAAAGCTGATACTCCTCAAAGTACAAAATCGTCAGAATATTAATCAAAATGAGAATCAATGAAAATTTTATACCCAACTGTTTTTTCAAAATAGCCAATCAGAACTCTGACTGCCAGATTGTTGTTATTTAGACCAATCAATGTCCATGGAGCCATTTGGTTAACCAATATAACCTAATGAGAAGACACATTCTTTTTGTCTATAAGATTCATGATTTGCATTTTATAACTACAGTTATTCTTGTTGTATTTGCCACAGAAAAGAATAATAGTGTAAAACATAAACTCGAGCTATGATTTTGTGATTGGCTGGGCTTAAGTAGCTCTAGTGAGCAGTATAGGCAACAAATCTTTGAGTCATGACATGACCCTATAATAGCTATGAGATGGGATGACAGTATTTTGCTAGGTCAATTCATTGTCAACTTGTGGACAAACCCGTCGTTTTGGATACTGATAGATAAAGAGAGACTGATAAACAATTTGATAATAATATTGCAATGTATCTTACAATCATTCTGTAAAACAGCTAATATTTTTGAGAAGTAGTAGTAGTAGTAGTAGTAGTAGTAGAAGTGGTGGTGGTAGTGGTGGTAGTAGTAGTTTGTCGTAGAAGCAGCAGTAGTAGTAGTAGTAGTAGTAGTAGTAGTAGTAGTAGTAGTAGTAGAAGCGGTGGTGGTTGTGTTGGTAGTAGTAGTATTAGGAATAGTAGTAGTTGTAATAGAGGAAGTGGTGGAAGTGGTGGGAGTGGTAGTAGTAATAGTTGTGGTGGTAGCAGTGGTAGTAGTAATAGTAGTGGTGTTAGTAGTGATAGTAGTAATAGTTGTGGTGGTAGCAGGCGTAGAAGCAGTAGTAGTAGTAGTAGTAGTAGTAGTAGTAGTAGTAGTAGTAGATCTAGCACTTGTAGTAGGATTGGTAACTTCGCCTAATCATTTCCTATTGTTATGTGTTGCAGAATATTCAGGATGATAACATTCTCCCATATGTATAATTCCTCCATTACGTTTGGCTTCCTTTGATCATGATATTTCCACTTTTGGATATATTTCTAAACCCTAAAAACGATATTGTATTAATCATTTTCATTTATTTAGATGATAATATCAAACGAAACATTCTTCATACCTCAAATAGATCGTTAACGTTAAAAGAACAAAGGCACGGTTGTCTTGTAATGGCTACTAGTAGTTCCTCAAGTAGGAGTCAGTTTAGCAGATGCTGAAGAGCTGGCCGGTTACAGTACATAGGAGCCGTAAGAATAGGCGCCATTCCTTACGCTGCCAATGGTCCTTTGGCATTTTGACCTCTGACCCTAGGGAATGGAAGGCTGATAAACTTTTCAATGAATCATAGCGGCTCGGCTTCAGCTCATGAAATCACTTACATGTTAAGATGTTACAAATTGCCTCGGAAGTATCATCAAAATCCATCTCTTCAGTGATTGCCATCTATTCTATAAATTGGAAGTGCCCCATTTAGTACAGTGCTCCATTTCGGCTCTAGGATGATTGGATATTATGTTTAAGGTCTCTTCTCTTGAAATTTTAGTGGATACTTAACCACCTACAAATGGAAATCTTCCTCCGCACTCAATGTATGTCTTCAGTATTCACTTCCACCTTTCTGCTGTTTTGTTGTCATGTTAAAATTGCGATTAGAACAACCAAGAGCGTGCAACAACGTCTCACTGTGCAGTGGTCAAACAAAGCTACTTTTCACTGCTGATATTATGCTTACGAAGGGCACTACTGAAGCCAACTTACTGGCGAGTCATATCTGCTAACTTTAAACTCCTGGTTTTAAAACTCATTTAACGATCTCTGTGTCTCCCTGCTTTACTAAATCAAACAGAGCTTTACCTTCTTTTAATTTAAGTTTATAAGATGCTTGAATGTGGCTCTCCCATAGTCACAACTCGCTCCATTTTCTCAGAATTACTTGAGCTGAACAAAAGTCTATAAACAAATTGTTTGTAGGATATCGATTGCAGTTAACTGATTTATAGGATAATTGATTGTAGCATACTAATTAATTGCCTTAATGACATTTTGTAAAATCGATGAGGGAGCCCCGAGGGGGATGTTTTCTTGCTATGGTCTTTCTTTTCTTTACCATAATTGGTGTAACGTGGAAGGATACTGGATACTGGATAGAGCTCGGAGGCATGTATTCTCAAGGGCATCATCTTCATGATAACCCGTTTTGCAGTTTCCTATATGAACACCATGAGTGCCTTAAAATTTCGTTTATGTCTTGAAGTTGATGCAAAACCAAATTTCCTCTTGAATTCTTACAAGCGAGCATCGCAAAACAATTGGAGTGAGTCAGTCCCTCAACACCAGAATTATGACAAAGCTTTCAAACTAAGCGCCGTTACTCCAAAATTATGATAAAATACTTTGAGTGAGCACCTCTAATCCCCAAATATAATACCGTGGAACGTTCTTGGTGATCGACTGGTACTTCTGTGCCAAAATGAAGCAAAAATCTTTTGAGTGAGTGCATCCACATCAGTAACTGCACCCCTTTTTATCTTAGTTGTATTAGGTAAAGTATGACAGTACGAAGTATCCTAGCCTAGGCTACAACGAATACTTTACTTGATTCCATTGACTTCGTCTCGGTCATTTGCTTTTTGCTGTTACAGCACTTTCTTACTTTGATGAATAGAAATCAATCGATATAAAAAATTCTTCATCGTGATTAATTGCTTCTTCGACGATATGCCATCATCAATTGACCTCCCTATCGCGAAACAATTTGCAAAGGGTCGGTTACTAAGTGCGGACAATGTACATTGAGTAATTATTCAGATGTTATATCTGACTGATTGAAGGTATATTCTTCATGGGAGGGTTGGTGGTACAACTTTTAATTAATTTCAACAAACTCGGTAAATATTGATTCTGGTATTTATTCGTCTGCCTGTTTTCTTCTAACACAGCATCGAAATCTCCCTGTATTGTCATCCATTTTGGAGAGACGACAATATCCTGACAAGAACACGGAAATCGATCGGCGAACACACTGCCCCTTTTCTGCAGATTTTACATGCTGAATGGATTATATTAGGAATGGCAATCTTCTAATCACTGAACGCCTACAATAGGTTGCTTCGACTACCGAAATGGATTTAACGGGTAAAGCTGTCTTCCATAAAATTTTAATCAACTGCTGCAGGTGAAACATAAATTGGAAGTCAAGCTACTAATAACACCTTTAAGCTTTTGGTAAACTCCTCAACTTACAAATCGTGTAACGTTCAGAATTTTCGCTCGGCCTTAACCAATATTAATGAACATATTTTACAGTACGATCTCTACTTCGTTGCACAGTTATCACAAACACACCCCGTTTTTTTCCTGTTTTACAGAAGTCTATATCAGAAATGCTACAGTTGTTCATGGATTGCAAAAACAAAGCTTTGAATCGGCGAGCCACTGCAGATTCAAAACTTATATTTTTCGGATGACTGGGTTAAAATCTACTTTTATGATCTGCATGTGCTTTGATCATGTAAATAACTTCGTCTCACCGCTGTTATTAAGTTCATGCGTCTGTTTAAAGAAAAGAGCTGAGGTGTCGATAATTGATTACCTGAAGATTGACAAAAAAGAACGGGAAAGAAAGTCATAGACAAAGGAAGGATTTAACCAGAACATTCACAGCGGAGTTTATATCTCGAGTTCATATCATAAACTCGAACGAGGAGGATGAAGCCACCGTTCGGCATAACCTCCGAACCTTTCCTATTTTTACACTCTGGTATCTTCACAGTGAATACTTACTGCTTGCCACAACTGATGTTGTCCAAGTTATGCCAGAACGTGTACAATTCTTCAGTATGCGTTTCATTATCGACAGAACAGTATAGTGAGGAGGAAAACCGAGTCCAGACTAGTGCTGCTAGCTGGTTAAAACTTATACCAATGTTATCCCTTGGACTGGTCATGGTAACTATTTTATTTGTTGGTTCAATTGCTGATATGATCGGTAAGCGTAGAGCAATGATTATCTTCCCTGTACTAACACTTATACAAGCCATAATATTTCTTGTACTTTCACGCGTGAAAGGACATTTTCAGCCCGCATGGTTGATTATACCAACGGCGGTACCTGCTTTGCTTGGTGAAACCCAAGGTGCTCTCTTACTGGGCCTTGCATACAAGGCTGATGTAACAAAATTGAGCGAAAGAACCAAAGGTATTGCTGCTGGGGAAGGCTTTTTGTACATTGCTGTAGCCATATTCAGTTTTTTAAGTGGACTTCTCTTAAAAGTAGGGGGATTTGATGCTGCGTTTATATTGAACATTACCTTGAGTATTGTCAGCTTCACGTATGTAGTTCTAGTTTTACCGGATGAGAGACGTGGAGACGCACAAGAAACTGATCACCTGCTTCAGGACACAAAATCAGACAAAGACGGAACCAAGGCCGTGGAAGGAACTAAGGATGAAGCAGTACTTCAAGCATCAAAGGCGGAGGAAGAGAGAAAATTAAATTTTATTTCGTTGTTACGCATGGAAAGTGTCAGAGATGTCCTAAGGCAGAGGGTAGAAGGTCACTCGATAGCTATATACTTAGTATTTCTATTTTTTGGTGTAATATCGATCACTGGACTTCCGTATGTAGGGTTATTATATCTTTCCCATTCTCCATTTGGTCTTAAAACGACTAAACTAGGCTTGATGGTCTTCACTAGTTACCTTGCGCAGGCTTTAGGGGCCTGGTTACTAATTCCTATGCTACAACGCTACCTTAAGTTTAGCGACCTGCAGGTTCTAGTTGTTGGTTATACTGGAATTTGTCTCTACTTTTCTGCGATTGCTGCAGCTTCGAAGACATGGATGCTCTATCTTGCACAGCTTCTAGCCCCCTTCATGGTTATAGTTTTGCCGGTGTCAAGGTCACTCTTAACTAAACATGTCCCTGACGATCTTCACGGTTCAGTCCTTGCCGTGGCCGAATTTACAGATTCACTCGGATGCTTAATTACTAGTTTTTTAGGCAATCTCATCTATGCCAAGTCGGTTTCATTTTTTCCAGGTACTGTAATGTTTGTGTATGCATTTGTTGGCCTCTTAGGATTGATGACTGTACTTATTTTTATGAAATTAAGAAATGTTATGGAGTCCACGAAACAGTAATTGCTTCAGATTGTCTAAATATGAGATTATATCAGGTGTTCTCCTTTTAGTTGATGTCTCGATTGTGATCACTAAGCTTTTCCACGCTGAACATTGACGACCCCGGCTATTTACGACGTAAGACACAAGCGAATTGTGCCCGTTACCACCGCTAGCATTTAGCACCTCAAACATGTACTCCTATTGATTTGAGAGATGCTATGCGTACTACCTAAAATATCTATTGGACAGGAAAGTATATATATATATATATATATGTATATATATATATATATATATATATATATATAGGCCTATTTTGCATTAGAGGCAGTATTTGTCGTGCCAGTCAGCTTCTTGTTTTTTCTGACTACTTAAATGCACACCAAGAATTCGTCTGATTCTAAATCTGAAATTGTTCCTCAGTTGTGACATGGCTTATGCTCTTTTTTCGCTTTGATTGAGAAACATTCCACAATTGCCACATTTGAATGGTGCTGGTTTGGCAGTGACATTTTTACTTCGTTTCCGCATGATTGGCTTGTTACATTTAGCCTATTTCAGATTGGCAAATGTATTAACTCTCCTCAAAATATACTTTTTTCCTGATGAACGTTCTTCTTCTTGAAATCTTTTAGCTATCTGGCACTTCTTAACCACAATTTTTGTAGTTAGCTCTTCCCACTCCTCAAATACTTTCCTCCTGAACTTTTCATCATCAATACCTAGCAATAGATTTTGCAGGTCAAAGTCGTGGCACACGGTGGACGTTTTTCATTTTCTGGCTATTTCGTAGAGTGTAGTAGTTACTCGTTTATAGATAGGCCACCTTGTTTACTCCACCGTTGTTATTCTTAACAATCTTGCTAGATATAATCCTTACCCTTCGTCACGCGGGGCTCTATGTTGATTATATATAAATTTTATATCCACTGTATCACTGTTATAGCTCACATTTTACAACAAGTGAGCATAACTACAAGATAACAAGCAAAACAAAACTTCATAACTGGTATGTCGATAGAATACAATATTGCCAATATAATAGCTAATGCTTGTTAGTTGGAAAGGCATTATCTGCCTTTTTTATAGAAGATTTGATCATCTAAAACCTGAACGTCTGGTGCTCTTGCCTTCATCCTTTTCACTCGCAACCTTGCATATGTTTTATGCATACCTGCTGCTACTTAGGGGAACATAGAACAGTATTAAACCCGTGAGTTCTGGCAATCAGTGGCCACACTTCTTTCCTTTGAAGTTGTCGGTTAAATTATGGAATGCACTGAATACCACAGGATGGGTTAAAGAGCGACCCGCGTTTCTCAGCCTCAAACACGAAAGTGCGTGTTGCCGCCTGCAGACTCTACGAATCTACTTTATGGTATTAAGCCAAGGCAATGTGGCATACGTTCAAGTTTTACTTTTATTGGACTGCTATCGACATTTAGTTAAAATGATCGTCTCTATCAGAAAACATGCCGATTACGGAGCAGTGCTGAAAACGATAGAATTTTATCGTTTTCTTCTAAGTAATCAAAAAATGAATGACAAAATCACTACACAATGCGATGCATTTCAGGGAATGGTAGCTGAGAAAAGTTCATGGTAGTGTAGACTTTGACTCAGCTAAGAACAAGAGAATTAGAGATACAAGTGTGTAAAATGCGTGGCGTTGCGTCTCACATAGTAGTTACCATAATTTAGGCCTTACAAGACTGTAAAATGCAGTTCAAAGCAATAATTTTTGTGAGGTGTAGCATATCCAGGGGTTGCAATTTTCAGAGGCTTAATGAAAAATGGGGCAGGGCGATTGTTGGTGAGCGAGTATCTAATTGCAAGTACTGTACATTAGTAGCTGTAAGATTCTGGTACCTCTTTTCTTTTAAAGTTATGTAAGAAATAGAAAATCTGTATTGCACAGGAGGTTGTAAGACAGTATTTCACTCAATATTGGTAAGATCGTATTCAACTGTTTGATCACTTGTATACTTGACACTGCTGACCTTGACAAGAGGTGAAATGACCGCAGCCTGACAACAATGATATCTAAATGCAATAAGAGCAGATTGAATGTATACTGTTAAGTTATTAAACATTTTGTTTATGTGCATCAGGTTTTAATTTAAAAGTATTCATGTTGTTTCCTTTTAAGTGTACCCAAAATATATACCCCATGTTGCTTTCATGTCGTGACCCACTTAAGAGGGAATTGCACAATTTCGACTTTTATCCATGTTTTTTTGGCCTTCGTTGTGGCAGTGCTAGTATGCGACCATATCATTACGCTCTAGGAGGTCCACACTTTCACATGCCATTTCTCTCCTTTAACGTAGCAGAAGCTTTGATGATACTTATTTTCGATAAGAGAGGACTTGAAATGATGGGATTGTAAAAATCCTAGAGTTGTCACTAACAGGATATTGATGACATAACTGTCTGTGTTTTTTCTAGCATCTTTTCAATCATAATGATATTTGTACCCACAAATTTCGTAGTGATATTTTTACCCACAAATTTCATTACACGCATGCCCACCCTTTCTCGTGGTTTTAACATGCAGTCTATGTCCTTTTGAAGGAATTCTGATTTTAGACATGGCTCATAACAAGATGAAACCATTCCACCCCAGCAAGAGAAGATAGTAGCTCCAACAATAGTCAAGAGCCATAACTTTACATTTTATGAATTCGAGCAAAACATGCTTCTCATTATGTTAATATTGTCTTTAATGTTATGTTTCTAACAGTAATTTTTAGCTGAGGTCACTTTCACTGTTTGTCTTTGTGATATTTTTCAATGAGTATAGGCGTAGGAAGGATGCAATACACTGGCGTTCTCATTGGGGCTTGGGCATGGTTTCCCCTGATAGAAACAGAAATTGTAGATTTGGTTGTCGATTTTGGCATTTAGTGTAGTGCTTTGATGGGAGGGTGTAATAATTTCACAAAAGCGGTTTAGAGACAAATTTTCAAAAAATTTCGGTGAAAATATGTGGGTATCGCTTGCTTTTCCCCAGGCCTAGTATACTATGTGAGTCGAAAACGTCTTGGTGACACAGGTCATAATGCCAAGGATGGTATTGATAATTCCAATTGCCTCCAGTCTTATAGTTTGTATGAAAAGGTTGTAAGATAGTTGCGCTATTTTTAATGATAACTGGCAACTGCTTGCTGACTATTATATGTATTGCTGGTATGGAATTTGTGCTTATAGAAAAGATTAAAAGAAATATTTGACCATTTTTATTACTGTTTTACTATACACATCGTTTGTTGCACAGGGTTTATCATTCGTCTGTCATGTTTAAAATGCCCTGTCATTGCCTAAAGTTCATTGTTTTCTCTATCTCGTCATTTTAGAAAAACGTTCATGGACAGCACACCCTCATTATGATGATGATGGTAATACGTATAACGTGTCAACACAATTTATTGGAGGAAAGATTGATTTCGTCAAGGTTTCTAAGGACTTTCAAACGACATCATCGCCAAACGATTTCATTGATATTATAGCTAGTGTGCCATGTGATGGAAAGCCTGGTTACTATCATAGTTTTGCTATTACACAAAACTACATAGTTTTGTTAGAGAATCCAGTAGTCTTAGGGTTTACATGGTGGCTTTTTGCTATGAAGATCATGGATTGGTCTTACCATGACTTGATGGTGTGGGATAAGACGAAGAAAACTAGGGTGATAGTTGTGAACAGAGCGACTGGTGAGTTAAAGAAAATTCACGAGTTTGAGCCCGCATTCGTATTTCATCATGTCAATGCCTTTGAAGAAAATGACGAAATTGTAATGGATGTTTGTGGCTATAGTAATGATAGCGTTATGAAAGCACTCTACTTGCACGAGCTTCGTAAGTCAGGCCCTAATGCATTGGACAGCCCAGCTGAACTTCGAAGGTATCGCATTCCCGTTAACGGTAAACATGACGCCTCGGTTCCCACAGAAGCCTCCACTGACTATGAGATAATCAAAGTTGGATTCGAATTACCGAGAATTAATTATAATTTTAACGGAAAGCCGTACAGGTATGCGTACGGTCTTTCACCAGATGTCAATGGGGAATACTTCCAAGGAGTTGCTAAAGTTGATGTGGTAGAGAAAGAGCATGTTGGATGGAGTGAAGAGGATTGTTACCCATCGGAGCCGGTGTTTGTCCCATCTCCAAATGCCGAAAGTGAGGACGACGGTGTTGTATTGACGTCAGTTTTGGGCGTGAAAGGAAAGAAATCATTTCTTCTCATCTTGGATGGTAAGACATTTAAAGAGATTGGAAGAGCGGTGGTTCCAGTAGACCTGAAGCCCCTCATTCATGGCTGTTTTCTTGAGACCTAAACTTTAATTAAGTAATTTGGTTATCTGCCGAAAACAAAATCAGCGACGAAAGCGACTTTGCACATGGAATAGGAAGTAGCGTTGAAGTGATTTGCTTCGGGCTTCATCCTTACACCTTAGGCCAGGATTACACATTCCTGCGGGGAGGCATGTGGCCCAAAAGAAAATTGGTATTGAAATATTTTCTAATAAAATCGATTTTGTATCCAAGGTAAAAATACTATTAAGAGTTCAATAGTATATTGCCAGAAGTGTTGATGTAAAAGTCTTTCTTAGGTTTGAGGCTCAATGTGACAGCGTCGCCATTTTAACCTTGAAATTTAAATACAAGTTGTCATAATATATAGTTAAATATTGCCCAGTTAACGAGATATAAAAAGGCCCTCATATACCTTCCGGTCTTTGATCTTTGCACTTGTCGTGGAAGTTTCTTCGTTTATAGTGTTAAGTTGAAGCAAACAGTCTTTATTATAATAACTTATACTTGTTTGCGGTACAAATGTTTAGAACAAGGTGTAGCCCCTGGTTAATATTTGATCAATGGGAAGAAATCCGAGATTCGGTTTCTTTGACAAAATTGTTGTCGGGATTGTGATGTTGAAAGATCTCTGAACTATCTGTTGTCATTTTTGTGTACTGTTGGATAAATCTTAGCTTCGTAGGGGAGACGGAACTCAAGAGCGTTCGACTGGCCACTTAGACACTCCACGGATAATAGGAGTTCTATGCCTAAAGTTGTGTGCGGATGAGTCAAACGTTGTAGCCGTGCATAGCCATTTTATGTATTTTTGTCGCTTCTAGTTTCTTTAGGCTTCAAAAATCTCAAGGGGTTCTCAATACCAATTTTGATCCGACAGGTCCAACTGTATGGTTGTGCATGCAGCACAGACAAACAATTAGCGCTGAATTTCACGGTCATAGATGCCAATCGTTTTAAGGAAATCTTCAAGGGTCGAGTTTACGTGCTATCGACAATTAAACACTTTTATCTTATCTTAAGCTTGTGGTCAACCTGTGATTCTGTGACTCGAACATAATCTTGTTCTGCGTGGATGCATTTCCTGATGTTACGTCTTATTACAACATTTTGCTGGTAACTAAAGGAGAAAGTCAGCTAAACTTTCTTTCCTTTCGGTCCCAAAGCAAGCACGCAAACAGCAATTGCACATTCTATTCAATGTTAAGAGATATGTCCATTTTGTGTAGTGCTATTTTAGTATTACTTATAATTGATACCGTCAAGTTTGACCATGAGAGTACGTTTAGGTGTACAAGACAAAATGTAGAGAACTATGACGCCATAAGAGCGTAGAAAAATGTGTTGTACTGAATAGTACTAGCAGATCGTATGAGAACTAGAATCTATATAAGACAAGAACTAGAATCTATATAAGACAAGAACTAGAATCTATATAAGACAAGAACTAGAATCTATATAAGACAAGAACATCTTTGTTTTCCATATTTCTTTACATAACCTACTAATGCAACTCTGATCTCTGAAAGTCTGTAACTCATGTACTCCGAAGCTCTAAAACACTGAAACTCTGACCATCCAATCAAAAGTGATTACCTTAAAAGTAGTCATGGGCGTCACATCTGATAATCAATTCCTCCCCAGATTAAAGTACTAAATATATACTTAAAGTGTGAAGGGATACTAGAGAAAAGTGAAACGTTACCACCGGGATTCGAACCCAGGACCCACGCATTCGCGGCGTGCTGAGACTGCACAAGTGGACATCGCATGCAACTCTACGCAATTTTGGATATACTGTTGGCTCAGCAGTTACATTCCTGTGTAGTTTAATTTTGTTGATAAATTGAAATACTAAATATATACTTACCGAGGAGAGTATGGGTGATGCTAGTCAGGTTTGGAAAGCAGTGGAAAGGGTGCCATTCCGAGTCCCCTACCTGTACAATATCAGATGACGTTCACAAAAATAAACAAAAATTGGTAGCAACTGCACTGGACAATCATTTACCTACTATTGGGATTTATTTTTTTTTTGCTGACAAATTCTGTTCCATTGATCCTACTCATCTAGAATTGCCCTCGGACTAATAGCAATAATATTTTCCATGTCTGCCCAGTAAAGAAGCGATTTGCGTGAGCAACTCACTCGCTTAAAACCTAATAACTATACTGGATACTATACTATACTACTTTACTATTCTGGATACTTGTTTGCTAAAGGATGCGAATTATACTATTTCGCTCGCAGTAGCGCAGCTATCAGATCGATCCATTCTGAGTCGCACACAAATGAGCCAAAGTTATCGCCTCGTTTAAGTAAGGCAGCAAATAAATGCAATAAATAATGGAGCAATTTCACTCCTGCCAACCTTAAGCAAGCTACTCCAAAGGCCTGGACATAAAATACCTATGCGGCAACCTTAAGTGTAACCAAGGCCCAAACGCTCTACAACATTAGCCGTGTTACATTTTGCTGATGAAATCAGTAGGTTGTTTTAACCACACGCTACACGCTAATCTTGAAAAACAGATGACGACACAACTGTAGCGCGCAGGTGCTTTTAATCTAAGACCGGTGGCAAAGTGCGCGATAGTTATAATGGATTCGGGTCTTCTACATTTTCTAATTGCGACCATAATAGTGGTTACGTTTGGCGAGTTTTACAATGACACTGTAAAGGAAGTGGTCTACGCTTGCTTGATGTTTTGAGGCTTTAGTTCAGAAGAGAAATGCTTGAAATATGACATAGTAAGTGTTATATGTAGGCGCCTTTCTGAATAGCTCCATGATTTCGTAAAAGGTAGAGTAGTACAAATTGGATGCGAGCTTTTCCATTATTTTCAATATTAGTGGAGCGAGGTTTCCTAATAAAGTTCTATTTAGCCTCGTTTTCAAGATGAAGTAGCCAGCCTCCTCGAACATTGAAATGGAATTAAATGCCCGCAGTACTGACGACAGCTTTGTTCCTTCTCAAGAGATTGAAGTAAAACTACTCCGAAATCTAACTGGCTATTTCATAGTCGAGGGCTCGTAAGAGCTCTATATTATGACAACGAGACAAATGTGTAATTCTTTTCGACCTGTTGAAGCTCGTGATTGTCAACATCTACTTCTCCAACGAGTATCGGATTAGAAAGCACTTCAAAGATAACTTACAGGGTCTACAAATAATTCAGAGGAGCTGCAGATCTTGATGAATAATTGACTTGCGAAAAGATAACTGTAGAGTTGATGATAAAAAGACTACGTAACCTACAGAGTAAGTCAAGTTTACACGTTTAAGGAGACCCTCTGGCTGTTACGATGAACATGCAAACAGTAATAAATGAGGCAACGAACATCTTTGATGTCATAGTACGGTTATTAAATTTTCAATATCTGGACTCCGAAATCATGAACCAAAGTAAGAGAAGCAGTGTATCAAGGCTCTTTCATACTCTCGTTTGACTGTTTTTGTAGTAATATGTTCAACCACATACATTATGAGATGTCAGGGAACTCCAATCCTAGCGAAAAGATCAACACGACCTCTAGTTCAGACTTCAAACGAGAGGCTGCGTTATGTTTCTGACAGTTTTAATTCACCCTCTCCAAATTCTGTAGTGCTTTTTTTGCACTCTGGTATTCTCTGGCTTTCACTGGTCCCGTATACCTCTCAAACACATGCGGTATAAGAATCATAACATACGCTTTATGTTAGCTTCGAATCTGGCACTGTTGACGCCAAGTGATTGTTTCTCCGCCTCCTGCATAGCGGAAATGAAATTGCATTTGCGATAGTGTTTCTCGTGGAAACGACCTGTAGTAAGGTGGAGAACTGGAAGCTGTGTGGATCTGTGTTTCTTGATTTATCTACGGCCGCTGGTACAGTTACTTGTCTTCCATTGCTGTCTGCTCTGAAGACTTAATTTGGTTTAAATCGTACTTAAGCTCAAGATCGTGTCAAACATTCTGCGGTCTAGAGTCTTCTCTTTTCCTTGCAATCATGGAATTGCACATGGCAGCAGTCTGGTCCCTTTATTGTTCTAATCTGTATCAATAACATACCCGACGGTCTTGTGAACATTCAAGTAGCCCGCTATGCAGACGATGCAGTTCTTTACTACTTCACCGTTACTCCTTGTGACGTAAAAAATAAACTCGAGTGACTTCAAATAAGGAAGCAAAATCTGAAATCAAGAAAACCGAAAACATGAAAAAACACAATTTTCAGTACAAATAAGTTGTCTAATATTGCTACCATTAAAATAAGAGTTAATGAATGCAAAACTAAGAATGTCTGTAGCTTCCCTTATGACCTGGAATGAACATGTAGACAACCTCTGTTCAAAGATAAATATGCGCCCAGGCTTCTGAAAAGTGTTTATCACGTCTTACCATGCTGGTTGCGGCGTATGTTTTATGGCAGTTTATCATTACCGTTGTTTGAATATGGTAGCCTGGTTTTGGGCAGTAAAGACAATCTCGTCTTAATAGCTGATTTGCATATCCTGCAGATTAAAGCAGTCAAGATGATTCCTGATCGTAGTCCTCACACGTAAGCCACTGATGCCTTAACAGTAGGGGCAGGATGAAGCTCACTCATAAACGATTTTATCCCTGATGCTATTGGAAGTTCCCCTTTAACTCGATGCTGCGAGTATTGTGTGTTCCCCTTCGGAGCAAGTAATCGCCATGCTGGAGACAGATCTTCCTCTCCAGCTTAGCTGAAACATAAGACGTTGTACTAATAGAGGACTGTGCATTCTTTGATCGCATGATTATAGTTATTTTTAGGTGAAATGAACTATCGCATTAACTCACATTGGACTTCGACAGACCGATGTATTTCAAGTCATTATGTACTTGAATAAGTAGAAGAAATAAGGCGTGTATATCGGTGTGAATGCCGGAGGGGTTTGAGATATTAAGTGAAGAACAAACGCTGCCTACTACGCCCAGAAAGTTTTGTGTGGCTCCTCTTGGAGTCTCCTCTTGGAGTCAAGTCTATCCATCCCCATACCAGTACTTCTTTTGCAAACGCGATCGCCACAGATGCCTCAGAGAGTACAAATGCCTTCATGGATAGCGTTTCTCAAGCTTGCCTCGTTGAAAGACCTTCATAAAGACAGTGGTACAAACAAAGACAAATTTTGACTGCGACCAATTAATTTGAAATAACTTTTTAAAGTGTATTTAATTAGATATTTCATGCTGTTTCTACTTTCAGGAGCTAAGTAATGTTTAGCGTTTTTTATTTGTTTGACTAACTTGATTGAATTTATATATTTTCATAGATCTTCACTTAGGTGAGAGAGCTTTTTTGTTTCAAATATAAATGAACTTCCTTTGAAGTGTACAATTTCTCGTATCACAATAACTTTTGAATCATATATATCCATGCTGCTTATATTTAAGAAGAGCCGACCCATAAAAATTTTATGATCTCCTTTTTGAGTACACGCAGTTGTGCTAGAACGTAAAGCGAACTTAACTAAACTCCCATCGAATAAAATGAGCAACGTAACAACTTCTGTAGAACCTTGGTCGCCGTAAAAAATCATCCGACTTAATTTCATAGAGCAAGATAAGAATTTGTAGACATATCCTATTAGAATGTGTAATAGTATCTGCATTGCACTAAAAATCATTCCGATTTATGATGTTTTATTTTGAAATCATGTTAGGCTGTGGACAATAATAACACTCGATGCATTAAAACAAAGAGAACCTTAATCAGTTTCAACCTATTCAAAATTCTACAAGCTAATCAAGATTTCATAAGCGCATTCAGAGAATGAGATCACAAATGTTCGTTTATATTCACGGCAGGGTGATGATACAAGAAAGCATGTCATGCAATAAGGAATGGTATGTCCATAGCGTTACTTTTTTATTTCAGGTTAATTAGTTATTAGGCTTTGTTTTTGGCTATGATGTGTAAAGACGTCAAGACATTTTTGTGGCATACTCAATTTCGAGCGTAGCCTGTTGCCCAGCCAGAGTGAGCAATGTCTGGGGAGAGAGCACATTAACAGGGGTGGTCTCCCGTTGCCTTCCCCAACCGATAGTCTCTATACCGGGCTAGGCGGTATTCGAGCTCACAACCTCTGGCATGTGATTATGCGTCCTTACCCACTAGACCACGGCGGCTCTAGCCTTTAAGCCTACGAGCCAGTATTAATGACAGCGGTTTCTGCTATCTCTGCATATTTGTTCCAGTTGTAATATGTCATTAAACGTAAGAACAGCCGCCTTGGAATCGTTGGCATACAGAGCGGTTTCCTGAACTGCATAGGTATCTTCATTATTGCTTACATCACTATCATTGTCACATCAAGTGAATAGCTCAGAATTTTTATCATTACTTAGTCAACTGATAATCAACAATAACAAAGTCATGACGTGATCGATGTCGAAAATTGATGCAAGTTCCTCAAATAAACTTCATGCAGGGCTACCACTTTAACTGGAATCTGCAGTAAGAGTATTGATTCAATATGACTATCAATAAATTAGTCAATTTCTATAGACTAAAGAATGTATGGTTGGGGATCTAGCTACTGGACCAGCTAGCAAGCAAAGTTTTGGCATTCTTCTATTTGTTTTCTCTAGGAACACGATCCTATGCAGATTTTTCATATCTCATTGCACAACTTTACATCAACTCTGGTGCTTCCTCTTTTTCAATAACATGTGCAAGATGAGTAACTCGCAATCCTCTTCAGTTTTATTCTATTTTCACCAGCATCCATCGGTTTCGTGTGATTAATTGCATTATTTTGTAAAAGATAACTGGTGTTATGTGCTGAGTGCTTGGTAACATGTCGCCATGATCTTGTTCAGAAACAATATGAGCGGTTGCATTATCTACAAAAAACCTGACTATTCCTTAAAATTTGCCAACGAATTGTGAAGTATCTTTCCAACTTTTGTTACTTTTATAGTCACAGTCAAAATTTCCTTTAAATACACGTTGCTTTAAAATTTGATTTTTTTACTTCCCTCAGCATAATCACATACCGAAATCGTTCGAATAAGGGCCCGGGCGCTTATATAATTTTTCTTCTTTTAAGAGGGGCGCTTATTCGAGATGGTTGCTTATTCGAGATGGGCACTTAGAAAAATTTTCTCGAAAACTAAGGATTAAAAATTCAAAGATCAACGTTCTTTTTCACATTTTAAATCTCTCAGGAGAACAAAAGTCAAACACGTAAGCACCCGATGAACAATTAACTGTCACACTACAAAATATCAACATCCTCGTCACTTTCATGGTCTTCATCGACGATTAGTTCCTTAGGACAGGCATCTGCCATATCGATTTCATCAGGAACAAACGGGTTCAGTTCAGGAGTGTTCATATACTCTAACTGCTTTTTCAACATAGAGCGCCCTTCGCTACAAGGCTGACCTGAATTTCAAAAGTTCGAATAAGCGCCCACCCTAGAACAGAGGGGGGAGCTTATTCGGAAGGGGCGCTTATAAAATTATTTTCTTAAAAGCGGGGGCACCTATTTGAGAGGGGCGCTTATTTGAGAGGGGCGCCTATTCGAACGATTACGGTATTCGCCTTTCGAGTCAATCGGTATAGCCTTTAATGATGCTGATTAGTTCACAAAATAGAGTTAGTGATGTAAATTATATCCCAATTGGCGTAATTCAATGCACAGTTTGATATCATGTTTGCTCTTTCTTTTTAAACCCCCATCTATCATGTTCTAAACTTCCGATTATCCGATTATCAGGCGCCAAAAATAAGGGGGGTAGGTTTCCTTCTTATCTACTTATTTCGATATTCTGTCCTATAAGCTGCAAAGATTCACACATTTTATCTGTGCTATCTAAAAGCTGGAGGACAAAATCGTATGTTACTGTACGTTTCCCTTATTCAACTCAGAAATGAGTATTTTGCATACTTAAATGAAATTTTCAAAAGTCTCACGTCTTCATTCCCCTAAAGCATTCAGAGCATCTAACTACGTAAAAGAATTATTGCACTTCGCGTAGTATACATCATAATGAGAATACGATTGACTCACCAATCAAGAGTATCCACTTTGTACCAAAAATAAGACAAGCAACTACATGTCTACATGTTGCTATGCTCCAAACTCTGCAACTTGAACTAACTAATTTCACTTCAGGAACCCAAGGCAATAGAGTTAATGAGGCTTGGTCTATCTTTCATCATTTATGAGTTAGAGGTAGATAAGACAATGACCAGTACAGACTAAAGGTTGTCATGTTTTGTACTTTCAATTCCATGCAGAGTCAAGTATCCGCCCTCACAACTTAACGTCGTTGCAAACAGATCAGAGTTTGGAGCAATATTTGCGACAATCTGGTATCACTACATTATCTTAAGTCATTCAAAAAACTTATCTACGGGATTCATACTCTCGTATGATCAAGGCCGAAGCCACTACTTGGAACGGGTTACTTTTCCTTTTCGGATGACAATCTAATAAAGCTCAAATTTTATGCTTACTCTTCATGCTATTTTAAGCTTGCCAATCGTGCTATTCCTGCATGTAGTACCCCCTCTGCCCTATCTCTCGAAACATTGTTTCCCACTTCACGAGAGCTCATGACAGAGAACAGTACCCCCCGGATCGTGGCAGGCAAGCTCAGGGTCGGTTCGAACTCACTACCCTAGTAGTGTGAGTCTGACACACTACCACTAAGCCACTACTGTGTTTACATAAATTCTTCACTTCAAAGGGGTTTTTTTGTTCCAAAAAGTATGAAACTCAGTAACGCATTCAGGGTTACTCCCTCCCCTCCTTTTTGCATCTTGACGGTCACCTAGAAAATCTCAAGTCCCATGTGTGGGTCCATTGTCCTAATTATTTTAATCGCTTTCTCACATACTATTCTCGATTTCTTTCTTTCATAGCTGCACCTCTCTCCATCACAATAGAAATAAACAAAAAAGCAATGACTCCATATTTAACAACCTCTGTTTTTATGACAGACCGATGTCGAATAGCCTTAAATGGTTCCACCAACGTAATACTCCTTGATCCTCATCGAGGAGAGCTACGTGAACAGAGGTCTTTTCACGTGTATCCGCATGATGCAAATGAACTGGCTGTTAGTGAAACTCTCAGCTACCTGAGAAGTATCTCTGGTCCCAACATTATATTGGTTACCATGTTGAACCACTTCTATTCTACTGCTGATCGGAGACAACTTATAACTGAAATGGTAAGTGGGACACTCTTTTGTACTTTATTATGGAGGAGTGAAAGAAATTACATTTTTGACAATTTGACCCCCATTAGCATTTTATAAAAAAAATTTTAATACGAAAAACCTTTAGAAGCCTATTGAGCATCATGAAACTATTTATTGCTTACTAAAATTATCAGGTTAATACATACTGTAGAGACCATTTTATTTTAACCTTCTTTTGAATAAAACCTATAGAACATCAATACAGCAAAACAATACGGCAATACAATACATCAATGCAGCAAAAGAATACAGCAAAACAATACAGCAAAAGAATACAGCAAAACAATACAGCAAAACAATACAGCAGAACAATACAGAGATACAGCAAAACAATACAACAATACAGCAAAACAATACAACTATACAGCAAAACAATACAACAATACAGCAAAATTTTTGCATTGATACCAAATCACGAAACTTGTAGAATAATTACATTTTCTCCCTCCTCCGCCCTTTTATTTATAAGTTCACTGTTTGATTCTCTGACATTCATGATATTATATCCCATTACCACTTATAAATAAATAAAAGAAAAAGACACCTGACCCTGTTTATTCGGTGCATATCTCTAACACAGACACTCAGAGTCTCAGAGAAAGACACACACACACACAGACGCAAACAAACAAAAACATAATTAAGCACAAAAAAGTGTTAACGTACAATTTTTGCATTATTATCCATGATTATCTAGGAAGCCGATTATGCACTGGGAAAGTGTGACGTCACGATTTTCAAAATGTTTAAATTATGGAGAAAATACTGAATTTTCATGTTGCCCTATTCGTACGAACGTCAATGGCCAACATTGAGAATGTTGCCTTTTTCCAACACCGAGATATCAGCTTTCAAAGTTTTAAATCTCTCTAACAAAAACCTTAATATTTGATGCTGGTTCCTAACGTAAAGACGTAAGAGGATTTTGAAATTCAGACGCCCCTAGTGTAAACACTATATACACTACAGATCTGGTAGTTTAGGAAACAGCTTATTCCAGGGTTGCCGTTTGATACCTGGAGTCAAATCGTACTATTTCCAAAACTGTTGATTTGTGACGTCATCACTTTCCCAACGCATTCAAACGATTGTTTCCAAATAAATAGGAATTCGTGTTACAACGCTTCCATCTAAGCGTATACTCTTACGTGCGGAAAAATTAGGCAGGTCTATCAGGTCTAACTTTTAGAGAAAAATTCCTCTCGAGCCTTTTTTATTTAAGCCACTCTGTTTGTTTAAACTTGAAACATCTTATATTCACGCCTTTTGTCATAAGTGCTTCTCTCTGAAAACCTATTCCGTATTGATGGAAATAAGTGTTAAGGTTATTTAGAACAACAAAATAGACAGGTGAAGAACATAGTAATAACCATTAGTTAGAACAGCAGAAAGGGGTAATGACGCCTAAAAGTGATTGCAGCACGAAACTTTTATCTTTCTTACGAATATGTTGACAGCTGTTACAGACAAAGTTTAAAAATCAGTAGGCCCTATTGGTGCCTACAAAATGGACAAGAAACAATAGGCCGCAGGCCAACTTGTAGCTCAACGTTGTAAGCTTTCAATAAATCAATAAAACTAGTTAAGTATGATGAGAGAAAGTTATTTCTTCATGTTAACTGCTTGATTTTGACTAGGCTGTTCAACATCATGATTCTTTCTCGCTAGCCCCAGTCCTCCAACTAAAGCGCATAGGGACTGGGACCTGCTGAGGAAGAACTCCAATTAAACTTCACATGGGTAAGAACTGGTTTAATTTTGACGGAAGGGATAAAATCCTGTAAGCTAAAGAGTCCAGAATCTTTTAAAATTGATCAAAAATGAATAGTTCACAGATGACATCATTGCAAGTGTTACGCAGACTTAGCTAGGATGCAAAAACTACTTATTGATTGCAAACATTGAGATAATTTGAAGTAAAAGATGAGACTACCC
>JAAAKL020002438.1:0-26122 GCA_010016065.2 Carybdea cf. marsupialis auct. non (Linnaeus, 1758) | reverse complement strand
GGGGGGTGGGGGGGGGGGGGGGGGTGGGGGGGTGGTGGGCGGGGGCTCGTAGGCTGGGTTCAAATTAACTTTTTCACGTTTCACAGTATGCAGAAGCAAAATCTGTTGTGTGTTTCAATAGGCATATTTTGCTGTGAATATGACACAATGTCTGTCGCAATCAATTTAAATTTTGATAAAGCTAAAAAGTGGTCACGGATAAAAAGAGGTTTGGCAAATCTTTGGGGGTCCATGGCCCCCGCTGCCCCCTGTTCCCCTGTCCTTGCTGTATAGGATTTATGCACTGTTTTGCAAACAGTTATCAAGGAAAATAAAGCAGCATTATGCAACAGTGACCATGCTAGGGAGACTGTAGTTTTGTAGCTTCAACATATCATGAGGCAAAGCTGCAGCCTCTGGCGAAATGTACAAAAGCTCTTCTTAAAAATGCGTTGAAAATGAGTGAAATCGTGCATAATGTTTGCTTTAAGAAAGAGGCATCGAGCTTTGTCACTACTTTTCCCCCCTATAACCAGGAACGTATGACATGCTATTCTTCGGAATCGTCTTGTTCAAAATTAACAAATGCGTTGCTACGGGTATTAGGGCAGCTTTCATATAGTAAAGTCCGAAGCTTGTAGGTCAATGCCCCATTTGCATGAGGCACCTTAGGAATGTTCGGTATTTTAAGATCAGATTCCCTACCTGTCGTCAATAACTGCCTTTCGGAAGCTGGAACTCTGATCGTCTGTCATAAGAATGATGAGACTAATGCAGTGGACCATGACTGTTTTGAGCATGGACGTGAAACGTAGAATGTAGTATATTTTGAAAAACGTGCTTTATTTGCATCTTGGTACACGTGTAATAAACATCACTATATCTCAACTTACGATCTGTGGCAGGCACATTGTGTGGAGGAGGCGAAATGTTGTTTTTTCAAAAGTAGAATGAGTTTGCCCTAATGAAAATTTGTGGCTGAAGTGAAATACTAAAAACATACTAACCACAGTATGGGTATTTGATTGCTTTTGCAACATTCACGGCAATTTCAGAATTCACTCTTTAACTGAATGAAATGACCACACCCTCGGTAGTCAGACCGAAAGTTACCTTCGCCCTCCCCCAATATCCTACGAAGTGTCCCGTCCTAATAAGGGTCTATTCTCATCATAGAATTGTATTAGTGTAAGTTTTTAAATGAACACATACTTTCAGATAGTGTCAATTTTTGAACATAATATTTCCAGTTGTTTAAAATTTAGTAATCCTGATCAATTTTACTACAGGTGTATCTTAAACATGGACCTCAGAAGTTTGTAACTGGCTTCGTGATGAAAGATGGAACTCAAATATGGAGAGACAAAGAGGTAGAAGTGGTGATGAATTTATGCGTATCCTATATTAAGCTGTCATGGATTAGAAAAAACGATCCTACAGAAATAGAAAATTATCTCACCAATGGGATTCGTGCGACGTGTGCTCAACTTACTAAGATAGGTGAAGCCGTCTGATAACTCGATTCTCTAGGCGCCCCATGAGCTCGCAATCCTTTACCGTTGGATATCAACCTCTACGCAATTTTAGAGGGCAGCCTCTCTTCGACATATTACGTGACCATGGAAGGGGTGCCATCTGATCGATTACTTAAAGTTGCAAAACCCAGTAAAAGTTGCACATTTTTTGCAAAGAATCCCGTTGGGGACATATTTCTCAATGTATCCCCAGTATCTCTTCAAACTTTCAAATCCTCGCTTCTCAAAAACACTTTGTCATGTATTACTCTTGCCTCACATTCATAGATTGTGATACGTTCAAGTAGCTCAGAAAGGGAATTCTGGTTATTTTTTGTTTAATTTATGAGATAAGGAAACGTTCTTATTTCCTGCTACACATGGTAATTCATTACTCTTTCTTTCTTTATCAAGCAACCCTTTCATACAATTCTTTCACTTGCTCGAACTCTGAGAAGAGTTGGGGTATAATCTCTGCAGACGAAGACAATAAATATGTGCTAGCGAAAACAATCTATACTATGATGCCCTATTGCATGACAGTAACTCGTAAAAGGGATTAATTTCATCGAAATTGCAAATTTAAATGGTAGAAAATACAAGAAAACTGTAAATTAAACTCGATTTTCACACATGACCACTTTGATAAGAGCATGCATCAATGATACATTAGACAAGACGACGTTCTTGCCTGCGGTAAAAGTGCAGTGTTATATCAGTCATTCTTATCCGCAATACCTGGTTCACATATGAACTACTCAAGTGACTGCGGGTTTTCATCAATTTTCATACACACACTTGCTGGCAGTCATAGACGGAACTCTTAGCGCAACATTCTTTGTTTAAAGTTATTTTAATAATTTTCCCAAAAGCATCAAGGGGATTAGGTATATCAGGCATATCCGTTGTCGCTTTTGTCGTTACTCTGATTGTGATGACTGCAACATGACTAAAAGTATACAATTAAATGATGAAATGGGAGGCGCAAAATTAGTTCGCAGGTTGAGTGTCACCCGCTAGTGTGAGCCTATGAATCTATAAATGCAGTGTTTACATGTAGCTTCAATTGCAATTGGTGTTTACATGTTACAACTGTAACCTTAGGAAAGGCACTTAACTTCTCTATCCTACTACGTGGACAAAACTGAAAGCTATTGGCTACTGATAAACGATCGTTATCGTCAAATCTCAGTAAACCGAAGTAAACAAATGAAAGATTCATACATCAAAAGCACTTGTGCTTGTAATCAAATTTTGAGTATATCACTCTCACTTTGAGGACTTAGCTTGTGTAGTTTCAGCCTGAGATGTTAGACACTAGTTTCATGCCTTCACTTTCGTTTTCCAGTCTGACGATTTTGTACTCAGATGAGTGTCAGACGAAAAATCTTTTCAGTACAAAAATGGTTTCGCTACTTCGTGCAATTTTTTATTGTTCTGTAACAAAAACTTTTACAATTGATTTCATTCATTGATGAAGAGTTAAATTGCATAATGGGGCATTACGGTGTAAGTTCTGATTGTCTTCTCCATACATGTTAGGCCGGATGAAGTCCTCCATTATATCGAGTTTATGTCTGATTTTTAGACTGCTTAATTGTGACCTGTTATGATTTTCTGAAAGTCGTAAGTTTGACCAAATTTTGCATTAGCTGAATTTTTCTTCTTGATAAATATTGCAAGCGAGAACGATATATGTAAATAAATATTTCAATTGTAATTGAAAATGGTTAAAATAGCGGCGGAAAAATGGCGGAAATGGTTAAAATAATAAATGACAAATAATGATAATAATAATAATAATAATAATAATGATAATAATATATCTTGAACAAACGTCGAGATTCGCTCTCTTGAAAGCCTGACTGTCAAAGCTAGTTGTAAGTTCATGATTTTGTGAACTGAGCAAAATTGACAGTAATAAATGAAGGTGCTTTGTAGTTTTATATGGTCGTCGCTTGTATTTGAAACGGATCTTGTGCAGGGGCGTTTGATGCCACTTCAATTTAGCACAAAATCGGTTTTATTAAAATGAGAGGAGAGAAGGTAAGACAAATGGGTCGCATTGACAGAGACTTATGTTTTTTGGATAGTAGGTATGAAAGTGGATAAAAGAGGTGCATTTTCTAACAATGAAAATATCCATTTTGAGAAGATGCCTCAAGTATTTTGTATCAAATGTAAGCAGAAAGGTCTCAAAAGAGAAGAAACTCTTTAATTCAGGTTGTTAGGTTGCGTCATTTGGAGAGAGAAATTATAAAGCATAAGCTTGACTGATAAAATATCAGGGCAGAAAGCAAGAAGAGGTAAAAAAAACCTGTTCCTTGATAACTTTCAACACATCAGAACACAACAGCTACGCTCGACGTTTGCAAAAGATCGGTCTGTTTGGAACGACGTTGTTCATCGAGACGTTCAACGATCTGGCATGGTACAAAAAATGAGAGGCAAATTTACAATGTCTTAAAAGATTGTACAATAAACGCATAAAGAATCTATACTGACGTCATATACGTGTCGAAGCTACCTGGAGACGCGAGCACGATTTAGTATGTGTAAGATGATTTGGCTGGTGACTGAAATACAATGATAAGTATGAAAAACCCAAAAATTAAACGCAGTGTAAGAGACATATGAATTGTAATCTTTCGATGCTATGTGTAATTTCTGTAATTTCTGTAACAGTTGTGAATGTAGTATGGTGATTACCTTGTGAATTTGTGACGTTGAATCGTAGGCGACCCCTACCAATAGCTTTGATGCGAATCCCTTAACCTACTGGAGGTATTGTCTGCCTCTCGAGGTTCTGTAAGCTGCTCACTTCCAAGGTGACTTTGCCTTCCTTGTCCGCTTTTCGTGCTTGTATTAACACCATATGGAAGTTCTGATTTTATTAATTTTTTTGACCCGTTTTCTTTTGATAGTTTACATTTGAGATATCGTTGGCAGTGAAACTGTTACTCAAGGTACGTATCTATGCTTTGTGGAAAACGATATGGCTACCTTTAGATCTGTTAAGGAATATCATTCTCCCAGAAAAGTGGTTTAAACTTGCTTCACTACTGTTGTCCTTGGAAAGATGGTTGAGTCTGCAAAGACTTGTAAACACAGCATAATTATTTGCCTGTCGTCCAGTGAAGAAATTGCTCTGAACGAAACTGCGCTAATCTCTGTAGGGCTGTCAGGCATTTACAAACTAATTAAATATTTTTAGTAACACTTTATATCCAGGTATCGACCTCTACAGACAATGTTCAGACTCTAGCCTCTCTTGCTCCCTTCATTTTGTACCCGTATTGGTCGCCATCGTCATTTATTTGATGTGTCCTGCTAAGCTCCTCTTTCATGATCCAGCTGCAAATTTCCATCTGTTCTCTAAGTGTTCTTCGCGTGAAAACAGATGTTGATGATATAGTCGATGGTTTAGATCATCCTGCATTCACAAATGTCACTTACATTGGTAGTAGAAAGGGGAAATTTTAACAACAGGCTATGTTTAAAGCATACGTATGCACCTTTCTCAGGTTTTTTTGGAAGAATTATGAGTTCTCTGTCAGTTAAATAACTTTGCAACACTTTTTATCTTCCTTGGGTTTTGACAGGTTGTAGAACTGAAAGGAAGCTCCGAAATAATGATTGGCTGCATAAGTTGTCCAACAGTAGATTTTGTGTCCCAAAACCCACAGGTATGTTAAAGAGTTAAAAATACCAGTATTCAGATAGTGCTACTAATGTTGTGTAGAAATGACTGATGACCATATTTACATATATATGTGTGTCTGTGTGTGAGTGTGTGTGTATATCTGTAAAGTTGTCACATAAGGAGATAATCGCAACTTAACTTTTCCAAAGTGAATTCGATCGACATTCGGAAAGTCTTTTTCTCTAGGCTCACGTCATTAAGAATTGTTTTGCCATAGCATCATCTTGTACATACAGGTTGTCGATGCTTTGCATAGACCAGCACGTTTCTATGAAGAATTAACTTAAACGTGGCTCTTACCATGCCCAAGATTAGGTACCCCAATAATTTCTCCCTTCTTTCGATTTACACTCAATTCTTATAAATGTTGTAGTTGTCTGCCTGCTTATCATTCTTTGCCTTCCTTGTGTTACCGCCCTTTCCTTTGTGGTTGATTAGTTAATGCCATTTCGGATGTTATTACCGACGTTCTTACCGCAAGAATCTTTGAGGGTACACTCACCGAACAATTTCTCTCTTTCTGCTATAGATTTGCATTATTCCAATCAATAAACTAGGAACGATGAAATTAAGGTTGAGGATCCTGTGGAAGTAAGTAAAAGTTCTCTCCATTGCACAATGAAGTATCTTAAGAAGGACATGTTAGATAATATTGGGGGCGTTGGAGGGAACAAATGAAAACGGAAATGAAACGGGAATTAAGGGAGGGAAGAGTGATTCACACGGAGATAATTTGACAATATACAAGGACGGAAAGTGTACGCTGTAAGTTTTTTTTCTGATTTATAACACGAAGTGGAAGATGGGACATTGAAATTCTTAAAGTACATTGCTGAGTACGGGAAAGGATGTTGTAACTGATAAAAAATGTCACGTCAAATTGCCATAGAATAACAGAGAAAATGAGGTAAAGGAATTGAATTTGGGTGTGTTCTCAAAGTAGAAGTAAGGATTAGATCGTGATAAGTGAGAGACATAGAATGCACTTGTATGGCAGTGTGGTTATATGGGAAAGTGTTGTTTGTTTGGTCAGACATAAAAACATCAAGAAAAATGAATGGCGTATGGAAGTTGGGGACCCTACATTGAAACATAGGACATCAGAAGCCAGAGAATTGGTATTAGAGGATAGCATTGCTATATCGATATTGATACAGCAGCGGTTGGCGCGAGTCCTTGTTAGTATTCGAATTCTAGATTCTAGTCGATTAGAGAATTCAAAGTGTGGTTGTTTTAACTGTTGAGAGGTAAAAGGTCATTGGGCATCTAAAACGTGATCTTCCTTCTTTATCCAAGAACTGACATAGGAGATTCTAAATACAATCTTTGTACTTTCGCCAAATCTTATTCTTACACATAAATATACCATTCATGAGAAGATTTGTAAGGAATTTGTGGACTTCAGAAAACACACTTTGTGGTCTGCTTTGTTTGTTACGTACAATATTGCACAAAAATATACTTCATAACTGAAATAACATTAAAAATGACTTATACTGTATTAATGTGGGGGCGGTTATTGGATAGAGACGTAAATCTAGAAGTACTTGTTGTTTAGAGTTCAGGAGTACTTGAGGAAAGCTTCATTTGATGATAATGGAATTCAATTTAAGAAACAGCCATTGCATGAAATCTTAGGGAACTTAGAAGACGTACATTGGCGTAAGAAAGAGCCTTGACCATATTGCCTTAGCCGTGTGCAAGGAAATAAGAGGACCTCGATCGTTGTTGTCACTTACTTTCCAGAAAATTGTCTTTTTCCCAGCACTAGCTGAACTAGGGCAATACGTTGTACAATGGGGGAAATTCAAAGCCCGTCAATTCTCGAGGATCTTCTTGTTCGATTGAGAAACGTAGTACCAGCTAGGTCGAATTTAGAATTTAATAGTAATCAAATACGTTGATCGGGTTTTTGTTATTTCTCCTCTTGAAGCAACTTCAGCCAAACATTTTGCCGGTTTCCATTAAAGTAAACTTTGCAAAAAAAAAAATATCCTACTTGTTTATTTTTCCAAACTGTGCAGAGGGGTTATGACATTCCAATTGAACCCAGTCCACTGTAGTCGTCTCTTAAATGAAAAAAACCAGTAAACCAGGCAAAGTAAGTCCTTTTCGTTCTTTAATATTTAATTTGAAAAATCAATCCTTGGTTTCTTACTAGTATTTACAGACCCCACTTACGAGAACTATAAACCGTCCCTAATCCCCATATCTATGAAGTCTATCAAAATTGAGAGTAATGCAGCTTTCAAATCGTTCTAATTTTTTTCTCTTCCCGAAATACGCGCCATGCATCCACGTGCTATTTCCAATAAATTTATACTTTGTTCTTCACTCCAGCAGTTTGTTATAAGCAGTGTCGTACAAATCGCTTTAGTAACATGAATCCTCTCACAAAAATACGTTTGTTGTCTTCGTGAAACTGTATCTGAGAGTATGGTTACCAGAAAGTGAAACATAAAAACTAGGACGATTATCCCCTAAAAACTCAAAAGCCTCTAAACTCAGGAAAACATATATTATTATCGAGCTCTAACCTCAGTGAAAGACCGAGTGAATTATTGAAATATATTACTTTATTTTCTACACGCCTTTTAAATTTTTATATCTAACGAAAGTTACTCTCCACAACTTCTTGGATTCTTTTAAGTAGAGATTTTGACTCGACTGCTGCATTCGTACTAGGAAGGCGCAGAGTTTATTGCATTATCGTTCATACTTTGAGGGTCTTGGTACGAACTTTGTACATTCTAGCATTTTAGCATCCTGGTATGGTCCTAAAAACTAGGACAGGCATTCGAAATCCACGAATCCTCTCTTAAAATCACGGCAGGCAGTCAAAAATCCAAGACTGTTTTGGTAAAATAAGGACTTTTATCAACTTCTCTGCGCTGAGCCTTGCAAAAATGAACACCAAAAGTTGCTGCAAGACTGGTACTAAGTAAAGCTTGATTAATCCATTTCATGGAACAGAGAATATTCTAACTTTGCCCTGCCATGTATACTTGTACTTTTTGTCATGTGGTGTCTAATATTTTGAAACTAAAAATCCTTCACTGACCTTTCAAATAATGATATTGATATCGATTATGATGATGATGGTGATGAAAATTATGATGATGATGATGATGATGATAATGATGAAGGTGATGAAGATTATGATAATGATTAATATAATTTTGAAGTGCTATTGTTGCTAAGTTCCAGTTTAGGTTGTCACTCTACGTCATTGCTATACACATGAGTCGGTGTTTCATAAGCGTTGTATTTACCACGATTGCGTTATAGGTCTTTAGAAGAATGTTTTTTCTCCCTTGTAGAAGTTGTCGCTGTTGTTGAGAATTTTAAGTGTCGCTTGTCTACGTCATTATTCCGTAACGCCTAATCAATTAACTTTCATATTTTAATTCCAGCCAAAGGGCAGACATTCAAGAAAATGTTATCATACGGACAGATGCACCAAGTAAACTGGAGATCTCTCCAATATCTCCCCTCCTAGATAAAGTTCACATTTCAGTTGGAAGGTGGGCAACTTTTTTCCCCGTCTTTTTTGTTAATAGCTACGTATCTACCGTACTAATTTCTTGCTCTCTCCATTAATATATCACGTTTTCATTCTTCCTTTCAGCCACCCACCTTTCCATTTATGCAACCATCCATGCATTCATCGAGGCATCTATTCAGGCATCTTTCCATGCATGCGTCCATGCATCTATGGATCCATATATCCATTGAGCCATTCATTAATTCATACAGGTGCCTATTCATCCCCTAACGCACATATCCATGCACACCTTGAGTCTTCCTGCCATCCATCCATGCGTCCATCGGCCCATCCCCACATCCGCCCATGCATTCCTTCATCCATCCATCCATGCATCCATCCCCCAATCCCCCCATGCATTCCTTCATCCATCTATGCATCCATCAGCCCATCCGCCCATGCATGCCTTCATCCATCCATGGATCCACCCGCCCACCCGCCCATGCATTCCTTCATCCATCCATGCATCCATCCTTAAATCTATTCATTTTCCCATCCACTCAAGAAGCTACCCCTTGACATTTCTGAACATTTTGTTTATATTTTAGTTGATAGACCTATACTTGCTTTGTTGGAGACCAAAAACACGAATCCCTAAGTATATTTTAAACTTAATTGAAGAGAACAAGTTGATAAAAATGTAGGAGTCTTACTGCTAGGTCTGAGCTGTATTAGTGGCCAGGTATCGGAGTAGCAAATAAATCAATAGTACTCCGTGTGCTAATGTATTTCGGAAAGCTCACAGTAACACCTGTCGTGCTGTTAATTGGACTTAAAATGATCGGAAACACCAAGGAAGATCTTTTGTGGACGGTGATAAGAGAAACGTATCTCCTGTTACTATCAATCATTGTTTAATAGTACCTTTGTATTGTGAGCTTTTCTTTCTATAGGTAATTATCAATCGGCAAAGGCAGTTGTTTAGTTCATAAAGGACAGGAATGCTTTCCTGCAACATGCATTATTCTACAGTTGTTTTGGTGTGCGTGTGAATTGCAATCCCGCTGATTAGTACTGTTAAACCAACAGTTTTCTAAGATGTTGACCTTGAATACTCTTCACTGCCGCCTTGGTTGCGTTGTAGAAGTATCAGCATTCGTGCTTTAATTTTGAAAATGGCTGATGCATTGCAAATAGGCGTACGGATAACGTTTTAAAATGGAGATGTCAATTCTGAGCTGTGTTTATGGCCAATAGCTGTAGAAACACTTAAGAACGAATCCGCCCACGCTGTCAGCTTGCACGTTGCTTGTGCTCATTACGACCAGAATCATCTCAAGTCGATCTCAGTAAGGCTGATAATATACTACAGTGAATTGTTTGGAATTACTACCTCATCTGTAACGATTCGATACCCCGTTTGATTGATTTTAAATTAACCATATATCAAATGCTTGCTGGTAAAGGCGATCTTTGTTGCTCAATGATGAATGATTGAGAGGGACCAACCTCAACGTAATCATGCAAGTAAACCGACGTTACCCGTACTTTTATTTTAGCTACATGAGTGAAGATGAAGAGAGAGCCAAATCCAATGAGGTAGGTGATCTGTTTCAATCAATAAAACTCAAATGATGCTTTTCAACATTTTCTAATGTCTCTATACAATATGATTCCTTAATTTAGTTACCTAGCGAGTCTTTACTGTCGATCACTGAAATATGGTCTATATACAATGAAAGCGGATTAGAATTTCTATATTAGCCAGTTCTCGTTACGTCAGTGGCAGATTTAATCTGCCTTTTCTAATTATTTCTTATATTACGGTAAGGTTAGCAATTTGATTAAGAAGAAACCAAATTATGTCGATTTCCCCCCGCAGTCTTCTGCAGTGTTTGATCGGACGTACTCCTTTAAATGTAATATGTCACTGGAGCGAACATTGTAATTAGACAGTGGTCTATTTTCCAACGAAACAGCTATTTTGTTCAATACTTGAAGACAGTAAACAACGTCAGGTGTAACAGCATCTTCAACACAGTGATACATTTTCAGAATGCACTAGTATTTTGTATCAAACTTAAGTATCAAACATTTTCTGAGACAAATCAGGTTAAAGCGAACTTATAATTCTAGGGGACTGATTTCAATAGATTTGACTCCCCATCCTGCTTTATTATCTCCAATTTAATCTACTGTGATTTGCTATACCAAAGTGCAACATATAGAGGTGACTACGTTAGCCAAAACAGGAGAACTGCGTGGGGATGCCTAGTTACTACACTCCAAGGGAGGCAATCAGCAAAAATGATTAATAGCTGATTTGAACTGCTGAGTTAACTTCAATCCAAAAGCTCCTTCGGATGTTCCGTGCCCATTAACGGTATCAAATAAATCTCAAATACTTTTACTATGCTTTACCTTGCACCAAATAACAAGAGGTATGGTGACTAGTTCTTTACGCTTATATATTCCGATAATTTATGACATTAGCGAGTGGATATTTATTTCGTTACAATATGGTTTGCTCGGATTTGGATTGAAACATAAAACGTTTCTTTGGCCTTCTCGTTGGTGAAGACCATGTGCTATTTTTCCCTTTCACATGTCAATCACTTTCATGAATCTTTGCGTGCTTTTTTTCAGGAGTCTATGACCATCATTTTTCTTTCAAGAACATGTGACGTGCAGGCTACATCATTTTAAATGCAATGTTGATAAGACTATTTTATGTGTTATATTTAATTAATCCAGATATGTGAATCTTATGTTCACCTCAAATATTCTTCTCTAAAGAATTTTGGGTAGAAGGTAGCGACTCGGATAAAGGAGAGTGAATATAGATAAAGATAAGGTGCTTCATTTATTAATTCTTGTTCTGATAAATGAAAGATTTGGTGGTGGATATTCTTGGTAGTTTTGCCTCAAATGTTGTTTCTTTACTTCATAATAGTACCTATGATGAATAGTAATTTTTCTCCTGCTGATGATGTTGATTTTGCATGACGAACTGTAATTAGTCTTTAGTTGGCCTTATTCCGTCGGGACATAATTCAGCTAAACCTCTCTACCCTTGCACAACAGTGGCTGTTGATTTTCTGTAACACTTCTGTACATATGTTACGTACGATGGTCGACTTGTTGTAATTGTACTCACTGTATTTGATGTTTGAAGGTCGTCGATATCAATGGAAACGAAACTGTAGTGGTAACTACCACTAAAGAAGTAGCAGTCTCAGAGCCCACAACCCCAATTGCTGAGGAAATACCTGAAGATGAGCCTGATGCCGTTCCCGAGGTTTTGGAATTGGTTATTCCTCCGCCGCCTGCCTCACCTCCGCCGCCTGTTCCGATGGCAGCAGCAGAAGAGGAAGAAGAAGAAGACGTCAACTCTACTGCTATTGAAATCTCGGAGCCGGTGACAATATACAAGAAGATTGTTGCCACAGTTACCTTACGTCACGCTGGAACCCAGACCGTGAGAGAAAATAAAGAATCTCACGCAAACCTTTCTGATGTAGTAGATAGCATCCATGAAACATCTGCGAATGTGAGAAGCCCAACACCACAAGGAGAAAGAGCAGAGATGGCAATCACAAGGGAAACATCGCTGCCACCACCCAATATAGGTGTCCCTACAGAATTTAAAGATATTCCCCCAGACTATGATCACGATCCGCCACCGTCTAGGCCAGAAGAACTGAGAGTAGAGCAGACGGTTATACGAAGGTATGAATATGCTGAATGCAGACTTCCCACGTTGTCATAAATCATAAAACGTCATAAAAATTGAATTTTTGAAATTGTGACAATGTCATAAAGGATGGTCAAATGTCATAAAATGTCATAAATATTTGCATGAAAAAACTCTAGATCTGCCACAAAAAGGCTGGAATCCTGAGTTTTAATGAATTTATTGACAATTTTCATGGTGTTTATTCCAGAGTGTTCAAGTTTGGAGGAATTTGGGACCCTCTTATTTTAGGCGCCCATTTGTTTTCCGGGAGTGATTTTGCCTCCGGTATGGCCCTGGTATGCATTCCTAGAATATGACATGATTTTACCTTATTTTTCAGCAGGATGACCTTTCAAATGACCAATGATTAACGTAAATTGTGTCATAAAATGTCGTAATAATCACTGAAAAATGTAAACTCGGTCCGGAACAAATTTTTATTGCTTCTTTATTGATAGTGCTATTTCTGTTTCTTTGTCCTTTATGTTGTCTTTTTATTTATCTTTCCTTTTGTTGTTATCATCCCCTTTATTTCTTTTCTTCCCTTCTGCTGATGTCTGTTACTTTATCTTCTTACTACTTTCTTTATCTGTGTTTCTCGTTATACTTCTTTCCATTGTTCTTTGCTTGTCCTGATTTTTCTTTGTTAATTAATTTCGTCTCTTGTTTTTGTCTTGTCTTTTATTAATTTTCTGTTTTACATTTCTTACGTCTGTATGTTTTCTTATCTTTTTAGTTTGTTTGCATATCGTCTTTCAGTTGTTGATCCGGTTTTTGACTCACAACTACATAAGTGTAACCACTAGGAGGGTAGGGGCGAATCCAATAATTTTGACCCCTTGTTTTGTTTTCTTAGTTTTGTTTGGTCAGTTTTATGAGGTAACATGTTTACTTACCCTTATTTTCTGTCAGTTTTCCGTCAATATCCTTTCTGATGCTTACGCCACTCCAAGTGCGAATATAAATTTACTCTATCAGGATAGACACTGATGATAGAATGTTTGTTGCTCTGCTGGTAAGTCTGACACAGATTCGAAAAAGCACATTGTAGCTACCATCCGTTTGCATAAAGCAAGGTCACAATGATTTCTGAAACCCATAATGGTTTGAAAGATGTGCTTAGAACAGATTTAGCAAAAGAACGTGACTTGTGTGGCACAAATTTTTCTTTAATAGGAAACTGACTTGTAGCATTTACGCAGAGCAAACTACCGAGTCTTCATGTGATGGCATCAACCATAACCAAGCAATCTTGAATAGGTTTCGGCAACAATCCTCTTCTAATCTTCTAAGCATACGTTCTAAGCATACGTTAAAAGCTTACGTTAGCACCGTTATTTTACGAGTGCATGCGTTGTAAGGCAAGAGATAATACGTATGCAGCCACTGGAGCTGTCTCCAGGGCAGGATTGCATGACTTCAGGATACCACGAGGATTTGGAAAATGTCAGTGTTACGGAGTCGCCGCAAAGCGGTGAAACGTCTAGTGGTGGAAAGCGGACGAAACAGTAACGAGACAAATAAAATAATTGCTCTTATAATACATTAATTGATTCCACTACGTACAATAATCAGTTATTTACTTACATACTAGTTATCTGTAGAATGTTCATTGATGACGACTTTAGGATTCAATAGCAGTAGGTAAGATAAGATTTCTTTCGAGACTTGATTCGATCCTCGGTGTAAAGGAGTAACGGTTTCCAAAAAGGCGAAGTGAGCGTTTGCTTCAGGAGACAGATCCGACAACTTTGTTCGTAGGTATCTTCGGGCCTCTCCACCAACAACTGAAGGGAAAGTCAAGACAGACTGTCTTTATATAGCCTTGCGAACATCATGGTCTTCTAGTCCTTTGAATGGGAATCCGTTTTCCTCTAACAAGAAAAATGACGTGAGTGGCAGACACACTCAGAACTGCACGTTAGTCGTTGGCGTATGTCCACTTGAACAGATGCCGTCATAGCCTTTTGCCGTCGTGTGTAATTTTACTTTTTATGATGGATGAGCCGTCATAGTTTAATTTTACAAACACTACCCTATGACAGTCAGCCATAGCAAGAGATTCGATCTCGAAACGTAGCTCCGAAAAAGACTACGACTTTAGACATAACAAATATCTACCATCAATAGCAACAGCTGAGTCGACAAGCGTCAGAATATTCAGACTCACGAAGGGGCATGCGCATCACCCTAACATTTTTGTTACTTTTTGGCGTTATAGACACTACAGTGTACGTGAAAATAACTACAGAAATCTACTACTCACGTACATAATTTTTACTTTCCTTAATGATAATTATTTCTAATCTGAAAAGGCCACGTGCATTATTAAAGATACGGTGGCGAGGCAGTGGAAGGAATTGTATAAATCAGCACGTTTGATTGAGACTGTTGCAAAGCCCTGCGTGAGTTACAGATAACAATGTTAAGTCAGGATTCATAACTCAAGGGAGGTCAGGAAAGCCAGGACTTTACGTGATGTAACTAACTGTGGCAAGTTGTGAACAATTGTGTCGTGATGACGTGACAGATAAAGATCTTTACAAAGCCATCTGAGTGCACTGTCAATTAAAATGTCATTTAACGATTATGTTTATGATCTTTATGCGGATTTTGGCTGAAGAGAGTTCTTATTTCTGACGAAGACTGTATAACCTTTGCTTTAATCATGAAGTTGTTGGTTAAGTCTGAGCTATAAGTCTTTATCTAAAAATCTTCGATATTTTGAAGTTCATCACCTCAAAGTTGTTTAGAGGAACAATCTCAAAACTATAAAGTTGCTTTCTGTCCTCGACTAAAGAATGACTATTAGACAATGGATCACGCGCTCAGAAAGTTTTATTCAAAGGTAGTAGTGATGGATATGCTTGAAATAACGTTCACTGGGCATTGCATGTTTCGATACATCATGTCAAATGTACCCATATCTTTTTACTTGTCAGTTCATTCAGTTTACAAGCTTTTACCCTACTAATCTTGCAACAGGTTTACTAAATATCACATATATAACAATCGTATTTTGTATAAGTAGGCTTATTAACTGATTTTTTAATGTGAAGAAGCCTTAATAGATTTGACTATCTTATTACAGGGACGGGGGAACAGGGGGGCAGAGGGGCCATGGCCCCACAAAGATTTGCCAAATCTCATTTTCTTGGCTCGTGCACTTCAACTCAAAATGGGGTTTTAGACTTCGTTAGGTCAATGGATAATGTCATCACGAAATTGTTTTATCTGCTAAAGTTGTTCAATTGTCCTTACGAAACACCCTTTTCCACACAATGATCAAAGGCACCGTAGTGGAACATGAAAAAGTAAAGTTGAACCCAGTCTACTAGGCCCCCCAATCTGCTGTACCTTCCCCCGCTCCGGTATTAGTCTATGAATGTCACTAAGTTCTGACTCCGAGAAGTTGAGAAACAGCATATCATTTTCAAAGTTTTACAGACCTATAAAGCTTTGTCTGATATCATCACTTTTGAAAGGCGTACGACAACTATGTTCTTATAAACGATGCATCGTAACTCCAGCTATCATATCGTGAAGAAAATGATTTTTATTCCTGCTATACAAATGCTTATCTCTAGGTGCCAACTTTGAAGCAATTTTTCTGATAAAAGTCTGTTGATCAGGGGTTAAAATGTACCAAATCCACCCCCCCCCCACTCCTTCGCATGTGGCTTTATGACCATGACATTTGTGGTGATAACTGTATATGTTGAGCAGGTGTTTGTACGAGTTAACTTTGGCATTAAATGTATTTTAATTTTTGTATCTGTTAGAGTTATGAACTATTCCGCTTAAAATCAGTAAGTTGTCGGGTTTTTTTACATCTCCCTGGAAAGTAGATAAAAACTAATGTATTGCCCTTGTTTTGTAGTCAAGTGAAACAAAATGGTAACATCCGTGGCCCAACGCACCAAGCGGACCAACGACTACCCAGCCCAGGAACACCTACCAGTGACGCACCCGTTCCTGCTGCGAGGCGGAAGGGAAATGGAAGCTCCAGTATTCCACCAAGCCCAACCGACGAGCAACCAAGAACTTCCCCATTATTACAGCAACGATCTGATTCAAAAGTGGAAAGTAAGAGTGTACCAATGAAAGTGAAGGCACCGCATGATGATACTGATATTATTGAATTACTAACAGAATTATCAGACGCGGTGTCTGATGTCATGGAAAAGGGTATGTGTTCTTTTGCCAGGTTGAGTTTTGATAAGATAGATGAAGCAGCAGTGTCGATGTGATGCCGCATTTGAGGGGAAGTGTCTGGACTTCCCTTTAATTTAGTCCTAAAGGTTAGCTTGGATTGAAACAGCTCAGTGCCTACTTAGGCTGACACCCTCCTTACTACGCTACGCGTACTAGTTTGGAAAGTGCAAACGATCTTGTACATGAACTGAATGTGTGTTATTCTATAGATAAACGCCTTCTTATCGTATCCGAAATCTTGTGGATGGAATACGGATTGACATTGGCCGACAGAGACCGTAACTACTAGCCGCTATAGGTAGCTGCCAGTCTTAGCCTCGGAGCAGGAAAGAGGAGTGCTTAACGTCACGAAATCGTCCTAGTAGCAGCAGGCCAGGAATCAATAGTCAAACAACCCAACATCCATTTCGTCATGAGTCCAGCGCCTTTACCAGTGCCCCAATTGTATTGATTATTATTAGTAATTTTAGTTGATTGTGTTTAGTGGCTAACAATGATGTACGTTATCATCTACTGCAATAGTTAATGCAGTGGTTGAGTTTACGAACGGAGAAATTGATCCTAAATCTTAACAAAGCAAGCCAATTCCCTTTTATTCCTTTGTAAAGTTTCTTCAGTGCCATTTACGTGTATCAGTACTCATGAAATCAGTTTGTAATCATTGTTAAGTCTCCAACATGGCCAAGCAATCATGAATTCTTTTAAGAACATGTTCATTCACTAGTCGTATAGTACCTTCCAGGATAACGTTGATTGATGAGCCAACGCGAGCGAATCCTCAAAGGTAAATTCATGTTAATTTTATAAACACAGGGCACAGAAATGGCAGTCCCCTATTCATCTTATGCAACCATCACGGGATTACTCTTTCCAATTAAAACCTAATCATTATTATCATAAATTATAATAATTTACAACATTTTTCTCTTGAAATAATGACATTTGGTATGTTCAATAATTTATGACATAATTCATTTTTTAAACAGTTTTTGGTCAATCTGTCTTGCGCTTTAACTCCTTCATGACAATTTCACATCATATTGTGCGTTTTCATTGCCTTTGTGGTGTTTCACAGGCTATGGTTTTTAAAAACTTGGTTTGCCTGTTTTGATCACACTAAGGTCTGCCGTTGTTCGTGCCACTGTTGGCAAGTGATCTCCACAAACTCTTCTATTGTTGCCTGTCGTGTTCTCTTGTCTCTCCAGCCCATTTTCTGCCTTCCTCGTGTTCAGGTTCAGCCTCCTGGTATCCCACTACGTGGCTTCCTTTGCCCGTCTTGGCTACGTATCCAGCCCATAGCCACTACCACTTTGGGCATATGTATGCAGGTAATAGTGAAAGTGGGTCTTTGAACTTTGCTACAGAGATAGGAGGATGTGATATGGTAGAAGATTGCATGTCTTGCATGACGGCATAGTGAGATGGGGCAGCCAATGCTTTTTCTTGTCGCCTATATCCTTCCCCATCTTATAAGAGGTTTCCATATTCCATTCACATTTAAGTGTGCACTCATTATCGATTATTACTGACTAAGTTAACTCGCCTTTCAAAGTATATTTTTCTTCTATAAGGTTCCTAGAATGTTTTCTTGGCAAATTTAACTGCAGAGCTACTCCTTCTTCTTTCTCAGACTCCTTACAAAAATAAAACCCTTAAACATACTGAAGCATTTCACAAGAAAACAAGTCAGCCACGATAATGCCGTGGGTATGGCCCGGGATCAAACTACAACCCCTTGCGTACAAGTATGATTACAAAGATTCTATCATCAAATTTCATCCGTATGACTAAGGTTGGGGCCTAGTACGTAATATAATTTCGCGACCGATGAACAAGCGAAACTTTCTTGAAATTTATGTCTCACTTTCAGCTCTATTAGTAAGGTTTATGTCAAGGAGGTGAATACAAGATTTATCAAAAGGGGTAAATGAAACAAGAAGAACAGCTACTCATAGAATGAGATAGAAATGGAGAGGACCATTAAAAGCAAAGCTACGTTTTAAATTATTGTATCTACACTATCCATCAAGGCGCCAGAGAATTGGCGAGGCTGCCTGCCACATCGGCGGAGATCTATATCAGTGCCTCCTGCACAGAATATGTACTATCGATCGCTGCATTAACTAGTGCAATTATCAAGATGGCGATTTGAATGCGCAATCCTAAGCCTTGCTTCCAGCAGTGGCACGAAGATTTCTATTTAGCAGTAACGCTTCCTCAGTGCCACATCTGTGTATAAGTTTTCATGTAGATCCCAGTAATCATACACGCATATTGATATTCTCAAGAGAAACTTTCTTGTCGATGGTAAATATGATGATGGTACTCACAGGGGGCTGATACAATGTTTTGTTTTTTTTTATTCCAAACTAGGTTCATATAATGTACTGGCCATCTTAAAGAAAAATGTCGATCAATTGAAAGCCATGCTTAAAGTGAGTTGTGCTTAGCTTCATGTTGTTGAACTTTCTTACTTTTGTCGATTCGACAAATATACACTGCCCAACTTTATCGATCGAAAATTGTACGTCCTGAAGTAGCAGGCAATCAAGTTAAGCTGTCTGCGGTGAAAATAGGCAAAAACTTCATCCTAATTTTAGTTTCAGCGATTCTAAGACAAAATAAGTTTTGTGAATGAGACCACAAATTGTGATTGGGGCTGCAGTTTTACGGTAAAGTGAACTTTAGTAGGAACAATTTTGTTATCCGCATTATAGCGGAGGGCTGAGAGGAAGTACGATAACGAATTGTCAAGCACTTGTTTCTTTTTTAGAGGGGCTGTTCCCAGCGGTTTTGGATTTAGTGGGAGAAATCCAATGTTCAATGTCTATACCTACCCCTAGGTTGTCTAGAATAGAACTGCCACAGAGATGAAAATTTAAGTATATTATATGTTTGATGTTGACGTGGGAAGGTATTAGCTAGTGAAAAGGGCCGTCTTGGCGTCCTCTACTACAATTGCCAAGAATGGCTCTAAATCTGAACTCGCTTGGGACCTTTCACACTTGAGCTAGACTGAACTAGACTGAACTAGACTTAACTAGACTGTGTTTGACTCGAATGCCTTTGCAAACTCTGACATTTCTAGTTATATGAGACGTGCACGGTCAAAACACAGTACCATATTGCAGATTGCAAAGTAACTTCATTCGTAGCTACGGACGTTTTTGTAGAGATGGTTATTCGTTTCTCATAAATAACTGATATTGGCAGAAACTCATTTTACCTTTTTAGTAGCTCATTGTTTTCGTAACTTCATAAGGGGAAGGTATTTATCAAAAAAATAGTAAGGGAATCGGGAAATTAGCAAGGTTACAGTATTGTTAAGTTTCAGAACCACTGATGTACGACATCAGAGGCACAGAATTTGCAAAATATCATCTTTGTCTGCCTTTCGTCCTTTCTTCATAGCGAGGGAATGCTCGTGATCGCAACGACTCAGTTACTCCTTCTATTATAAGTGCTTTGAATGGATTCAGTTTCTTGGAGACGATGTCTGTTAAGACGAATACTCTACCACTCGACTTTAGTCCACATATGGTCATGGAACAAGGCGAGTCAGGTACACTCACAGCAATACAAAACGAGTTCAGGCATTTGGGAGCATGGATGATTGTACGTCCAGTAAGTATTCATGTCTGGTTTTGCATTTTTCTTTGACTGAGAAGCCAAGGTATATATACCAATAATTACTGAATAAGGCACGGAACTGAATTAAGCACCCATTCTCAAAGAGGTGCCCAGTTTTGGGAACATTTCTCACAAGCGCCCTGGTCCGAATAATTGCTCCGGTTTGAATAAGCTCCCAGAGGATATTGGATGGCTGAAGAGTGAACACATTCTCAAAGTCAACGGACAGCGAACACGTTGATGTGATAGTTCCGCTGCTTTCAGACGATGCTATAGATGTCTATAAAGAAGCAGTATATTGATTGACTCACCTCAAAAAAAAAATAGACGTCTTGAGGAACCCTGTTTCGAAGCCAATTTTGCTATGAAGAATTTACCAGCATAATAGCAGATACTGTTCGTAGTCATGCAACAGTCCCCTGTATTAATTGATTGATTGTGTAAAGGGATGAAGCTATGTACAGGCAAGTAATATGACCTCAGTGAATCGCAATCCGGCCATTAAGATTATAATAGTACTCGGTCACCAGGGGTACACTGTGGGAGGAGGATCTTTAGTGTGCCATTTTTTCGTGCAGTGAAACAGTCTTGTTAAATATCCACTCTTGTATCCATATGCGAAGCAGGATGTCTGTTTACCCCTCTGATCACCGTGTAATTTCATCCATTTCTTTGTGTGGTGAGATTTGGCGTTTATGTGAGATTTGGCATCCATGATCTATGGAAAGTACCACACATCTCTTATAACGTAGGATTAGTACTGTTTATAAAGATGAAACATCCTTTCTACTGTTACTGTTATTCTTACCTCACTAGAAGATATTCATGATCTTTTGTTCCCTTTCATTTCAGGTCATCCTTCATCATCTGCGGATTTGTTTGGATCTACTGTCGGTAAGTCATTATTTTAATATCAGAGATTTAGTCTAGTCATCTTGTGATCTGGGAATCGATTGTATTCCCTCTTCTTGTTAAACAACGAAGTCAGCAGTGATAATAAGCTCATGTTTATACTATCTGAATATAAGAGGCTGGACAAGTTCAAAGAACACGCGAAAAGCGCTCTCCTTCGCGATGACTGCAGCTGAAAGTTGTTTGAACTTTTAACAGCCATTTTGAATAGGTTATGTTTATACTGTCTGTCGGAAATTCCGGTGCATCACAACCTGTCATGCAATCTAACTGACGTCATGTGAGAACTATCCTTATCATAATTGATGGATGTCTGTAAGTGTGTGTGATCCATAACCCCTTCTAAACGGCTCGGCCGATTTTGCTGAAACTTTGCAATTTTGCTACCTATGGTTAGGCGCTCTAGAAGTGCGATTTAGATTTGGAATAACTTGGAAAAAGACTTTTTAATCATTTTTATTTTCGATTTTTCGTGTTTTCGACAAAACTGAAAAAAAGACCATTTTTCTAAAATAGTCTGTAAAAACGAATTACTAAAGTAATAAGAGAAATAACAGAAATGAAATGCATTCAATTATTTCTCAACGGATAAAGTTCATTCCACATCCAAAAATGTTCCGGCTTGCCCACATTTCGGGTTTGGATGATGGTGCTAAGTAGCAGCGGCATCTTTGCAGGTGAGATAGAATAGAAGGATGGAACGCTACGCTTACCTTCTCTTGTCCTTTTGTTCTCTTACTTACATTCTTTATTTCACCTTTTCGTACCTTAAGTGCACTATTGACTCTTTTCGTTGCTCTCTTTTTGTACACAGTCTTTCATTTTATTTCTTATTTCTGCTCTCTATCCTTCCACCCTTTGTTTTGTATTCCTCTTCTTCCCCCTCACCTCTCTCTTCTTCACTTCTCTCATAAATTCTGATGGTGTCTGTTTTGTTCAACCTCTAATCTTTCACTGTTGATATTCTTGATTTCTCCTTTTTCAAAATATTGCTCCGTATTACAAATTGCGGTATTAATTCTCGAAGAGAGGAAAACTTTTTGTATTTTACTTCGCATTTTACTACTGTTGCCTTTGACTCACCATTGTTGTCATGTACCTCATGATTGCTGACGTTTGTTTTTTCCCCAGTTTATCGGAACATCAATTGGCCCTCTACATTATAGGGTGAGTACTCTATCGACATTGCCTTAAATTACCCCAGTTGATCGGACTTGATACGCTTACAAATGTATTTTCGGAATCAATTTTGAAGAGAGTTGTACTGAAGGCCAAAAGGGAGTAACGTTCAAATTGTTTGTTTATCCCAGACATTTTTCCATATACGAAATGCAAGTGTAGAACAGATTGGAAAGCTGGAGTAACGAAATAGTGCATAAATCCGCCAACATAGTAGTTCTCAATACCTGACACAAGGATACTAATGACCACACTACGACAAACTTTGTCTATCTGTCTTAACTAAGGGTCACCAAACTACAGCCTGCAAGGTGGTTCATTCAATCCACTTACTATTCAAAACCACTGTTTAAAACAATCGGTGTTTTTAACAACTGTTCAGTGCTGTAAAGGATGGCATTACGATTATTGTTTAACGTGCAATCCCTCAGAAAAAGGAGAAAAAAAGGTCTTGTGACATCAAAATTGGGCTGATGTCAGCAATATTTTCCTTTTTGTCTGCACATTTTACTCGGTAGCTGTATAAGAACAAGCATAAATTGAGGAGTATCTGGGATCGAGATGTTATAAATTCCTTATTTGATATTGTTATTTTTATGATAATCTTAGAAACTTAAAAATATGTATATCGAACTGATGACGTCATCTTCTTCATAACGCATTACTTCATTCTTATTCATCTATATGAGTACCATTAATCATATTTAGTTAGTTTTAATGATAGTAAATCAATGAAATCCACATATCCCATTACCACAAAGAGCTCTTGACATTTTCTGTACTGATAATCAAGGAAAGGAGAAAACAAGTTACTGAAAGGGATTGAGAAACAAGTTATCAAATACATCGCGCATGCTCAATATGTTTACCCTGTTTGTACGCCGCGGAATAATGACGTTATAATAGGGCTGAAAATGGTTTTGGCTTTTTAATGCCATTAGACGCACAAATACATCGCGCATGCTCAATATGTTTACCTTGTTTGCACGCCTCGGAATAATGACGTCACAACAAGGCTGAAAATGGTTGTGGGTTTTTAATGCCATTAGAGGCACAAATTGCTTTAGGAAAGTAACAATTTCCAGTGGTGAAGTGGTGTTGGTGGCCATATGTGCGAGCCCTACACCGTATCATTTGGGTTGAATTTGACAATGGCCTTCTCTATCACTTTTGTTGTAGTGAGTGTTGAACACATATAAGATGCCTAAGACACACTCATACATGTCAGTTGATATCACCAGAATATAACAATGATGACTTGTTACCATGACGTGGTGTTACTCTGTTACTTAAACAGTAAATGCTTTCCTCTCGTTTAGGAATTCAAAGCCGTTAGTTGCCTAGAGCGACAGAACGATATCCTTGGAATGCTTGTCAGGTTATGGCTTAGCACCGACTCAGTGACAGTTTTTAAAGGTACAAGCATTCTGCCATTCCAATCCATCCAATATATGTTAATTATTTGCTTCAATTTGTGCCAAGAGTAGAAATTTGACGATTGCTTTCATTAATTTTGTTATTGAACCGATCTTGCATCTTGTTCGAAAAGCTGGGACGACCTTATTCCCAGGGACCTGAGTTTCATATTTTGTCTGATATCTTATGAATGACTTCCCGAATATTTTTGAAACTTTTCATCGAATTTATGTGGGAAAATTCAAAAAATTATTCAAAAATTTGTTCATGATTATGTCATAATTATCCCTTTCCCCTACGAAGAGTCACCTACAATCACATCGGAATGTCCACAGGTAAAATTACTTAAAATAATCCCATTTTTGTGCCAAATTAGGCAATCGGTGTGCAAGATATTTCACTCGATTTTGTTTGTTATCCTTTTAACCTAAAAAATGAACTGATTTTACAACTTGTTAGTTTAAACTATTCCAACAATGAATTTTTAAAATCTGTTTAGGTACTTATCAACGTCAACACAGATTTTAGAACATGTTATAAAATCTATGACGTGAGGCAGTTATGTGACGTTAAAACCCATAGCCACAGTGATAACAGAGATGAGTATGACAAAGCTGGGGTTGGGTGGGGCTTTATACCTACATCACTTTTTCATCTTTTATATTGTAGTAAATTGCAAGTTCAGGAAAGTACAGAATCAAACTATTCAGTTTCCGTGTTCTGTATTGGCAGTGTGCAAAGTGAAAAACTGGCGTAGTAGTGTCTGCGCATGCACCCCAATGTTTTGTTCGCTGACATGTCAGAATATTTTCATGGCCCACAGTGTAAAAAATGTCCTAAGAACTGGTGACTAAAAGGAGACAGGTCACTGCGAACAAAAATAACAATTAACAAATCCAATCCGTAGACTAGGCGGGCTCATAGTGAATACATCTGGTGGCATATCAACCTCACGTGACTCCAGGATACCTATGGCAATTGAACTGAACGAAGCTCTTATACTGTTGTCGAATTGATCATATGTTCTCCATATTTTGCTATAGAAGCCAAACCCCAATGTATCATCAAACGATAACTCCGCTCGTCACATGTACATTTCTTGTAATTGATATGACCAAGTACACCAAAAACAGTGTAAGCACAGTCATAAGAGACAAATTAAGGCGGAGGAATAATTGGCTGTTAATATCTTTTCACTAATCAAAACTTTTTCGGGTCAGCTGCAAACCAACCATCTCTTCTTAAGGGAAAGCAAGTATTTTTGCCCACAGTTGGCTGCTGTTCCCAATTGTCGAGTTTGAGAGACAAAGGGACGTTATCTTGCTAAACAATGTCACTGGAAAATACACTATCTTTCCCCTTCCCCCTTTCCTATTACGACCCCCCACCACTGTTATAAGATACAATGAAGTGAAAAGGATTCTTCCGTGAGCTGTACCTATACGCAGTACACATGCACCGATCTCCATTGAGGAATGAGGCATAATGTGTCTTGTTGACTTGGATTGGTAAATCCACGTTCGTTTTCAGTGATGCAATACATTCTTTCTCTTGTTTATCAATAGCATGCCCGTCGTTATCAGCTGCTGATACTTTGTACAAAGTGTGGAACATTTGTGTGACGGATAACGTAAGTGGACTTTTTTCTTGATTGGTCTCACTTCCTTCCACGTTCATTGCCTTTTTGCACAATTTTTATTTCACTAAGATTAAGTAAGGCAATGCACTTTTAGTATTGTGAAAGTTATTGATTTGTAAAAGAGGTGTTGACATTGAAAAATTACTGTTTAGCTGCTCGTCCTCTATGTACTAAGTTCTCTTTCACACGATGGTGAGAAAGATACATGAAAATGCAACAAAATTGTTACAAACTATAAACAAATAATGCAAAACTGCAGAATGTAGTTGACGTCTTTATAGTGATCCGTAGTAGTCATGTTTAGAGGGAATTATTTTAGTATGTTGTTGTGGCGTTCAAAGGCGCTATTCATATATTTTACTGCGTGTCTTTTTCACTTACATTCGCTGCCAATCTTTCAAGTAGTGTCAATATAATGCATAAGCGTGGCCACCGGGGAGAGGAGGGTAGAGGGGACAGGTGTTGTATTCCATAGAGATGAAAGGTTGCTCGATATCGGATACTTTATTAGCAGATCATTAATTATTCTATTTACAGCTTATGTTCATTGCTTCGATGAAAATTACCTCACTGCCTGCCTTCCTGTCTTATATACAATTCGTCTTTTTTACACAGAACTCCTTAGAAGGTCGCAGAATATTCGAGAACATTCTGGAAATTTCTAGTGTGTTCTATAGAAACTTCTGGAAAGTTCTGGAAATCTATAGAAATGGGC
>JAAAKL020002437.1:0-21735 GCA_010016065.2 Carybdea cf. marsupialis auct. non (Linnaeus, 1758) | reverse complement strand
TTCATAAGTTACCACCACCAGTATGCCTTTATATCTTAAGACTATCCTAGACATCACAATGCATATGAATGATCTCGCTACAGTGAAGTGTAAGTTAGGTAGGGTAAGATTCTATTCATAAGTTACCACCACCAGTATGCCTCGGATTCGTAAACGAGGCTCTCCATCTGTATTGCTTTAGCATCTTCTTGCCACCAAATCACCTTTTTATGGAATGCACTAGTTCGTACAAAATTTCGCCCGGATGACCTCATTTGTAATTATGTTTTGACAGGGAAGTTCTCCCGCCACCGTAATTTTCATGGGAGACCATGTAGCACAGACCAGTTATGTGCTAAAGCCACTTACGTTTCCCGACGAATTCCATCAACAATAAGTGTATTTGCATTAAAACAGAACATAATTTGCAAAATGCTTCGAATTATGCATTATACTGCTTCCGTGCTTCGGAGCCATGTTATTTATTTACCTATTAGAACCCAGGAACCGTAGCAACGATTTCAAATTGTAGGGACAGGGGGGCACGTTGTAAATGAAATAAACAAAGTCTATTCAGTGCATTCATTCGCCAATTATTAAGTTGAATTAAGACGATTGCCCCCTTGGCCCCCACGGTTCCTACGGCTCTTGAACAACTATGATTAATGTCATTACCCGTTTTCATTCTTTTAGATCCTTCTATCAACCAAAAACATCCACCTAGGGAAGACTTCCAAGTTCCTGTAGAGTGGTGATTGACTGGGAAAGGCTGATGCTTCAGCAGGACAAACCATTACGTATAAACAGCATTTTGTTGGGCTCTTGCATTGCTTCTACTTGAGAGAGAGTCGAGAAGCACCATGTTTGAGGAATGCTCTACAAAGCCTCTCCATTAGATAAATAGTTGTGTATGTATACATATACCTTAGTACTGTAGTATAGCCCATTCCTCGTGGAACACTGGAGCACAGTTCTTTGCCACTGCGCCCTGTTTTTAGCATACCGCACGGCTTCCTCTAGAGATGGCGAGGAATGTTTTTGAATTGGAGAAAGGGTCACAGGAAGTTATTCCAGGTATACATAACTAAATCGTTCAGAATATACCCTGAAATAGTCTGTGTTAGTTATGTGTCGATTGATGGGTTTGCACTTAGTGATTCCAGGAAGGAAGATGCCATGATTCCAATGACCTGACCTCCTTGTTGTTGTGCTACCTTCGCTTGCAAGGCAAGGGAAGATCAAATATTATCATATCTGTCGATGTTAACTTGTCGGCTTTTATGTTTTCGCGAAAGAGCAAATATACGATCCATATATGATATGAGTTACTTGATTTTAGCAGTGTCTTTCCTTTTTCTTCACCCCCTTGTAATTAAATGTGAACAATGATACTTCTTACCGAATGAGTACTAAAGTGGTAACAGTAAGAAAATCATAAAATGTTTATGCGCGATCCAAGAATTTCACTACGATCTCACGGAAATCAACTTGACTAGCTATTTCGAAGTTGATAGACCATTCATTATGGAGTCCTTTTTATCCCTATACCTAAAAGGTGCAGTGTGGAAACTGGGTGTATTTATATCTGCAAATCTCCGATCTACACGCTAGAAGTAGAAATGTGTAAGCCTAGTGGCTAGGATTATAACGTTGAATAGATACTAGAGAAATAGAAGCGTAAGTCACTAACTGGATTCGAACCAGTGACCCACCAATCCGTGGCGTGCGCTCTACCAACTGAGCTAGGCTTGATGTCATTATCTATTTCTCTAGTCGCCACATTAAGCTCAAAATACCCCACCGGAGGACATTGACGTCCAGCTCTACGCAATCTTGAAGACCGGCCTCTCTGCGCCACGTGACTCTTTCTTTGCACTTTATCGTAAATCGAGATAATAAAAGATAACGATGAGATTCTCTAGCTGAGGATGTGTTCTGTTGTGCAATACGTTTTGTAGTAGTGCGGAGTGGTAACAATGTCACTTGGAGTAACACAAAATATTTTAGATATGTACTCCTTGATCATTGATGACCATGGAATGTTACAGAGAATCAACCTTGATATGGATAACAAAAAATAAGTCGAAAAATAAATTATTTTGTGTTTGATTTGTCAGTTACAAGTTATTTTTGACAAGTTCAAGATATCTAATATTCCATACTGGAAAAAGCCAGTCCTCTATATTGCACCCATCATTCCCTTGTTGCTAATTGTTGCAAGAACAAATGAAACTGAGAAATTCAATGAAAAAATGTGAGCCCCAACTAAAATTATCTGGTTCTTACTTCAACAAAGAGTGTATCTTGCCTTCATGCAGCCACGAGAAATTCCACGAAAAAGAAATTCCAAGTCCATTGCGAAACTGTTGGCTATTTGCGATGGTCGGAAACCAATATGCAAAGAAAACTGCCAATGCCAGGTCCTGTCTTCGGAATGCACAGATATCTGTAATTGGGCAGGACATATCTGAATTGAACAGCATCCTTCAATTTTACGAATGGTGTCTTGTTTTTGTTAGGCGAAGAATTTTTTGCTGACGTCACTAACTTGGTCAGTAAATTACATCAGATTCAAGCGGGCTTTCTTTGCAACAAGTGACAAAGGCATGTTCAAGCTTTTAAGTGATGTTTACGATTTGATAATACTGTGAGAGGTTTATGTAATGAACTGTGATATCATTACTTGGTCAGTAAAATACTCGTTTGCCCTCTCTCTCTGTATTGCAATGTAAATATGCAACATTGTTTTGACCTATGGCATCTTCAAATCCGTAAATAGGTTTTAAGCTATTAAAATAGATTTGTACCAGTAAATGAGAGAGGAGTTGTACATCAAGCAGGAAAGACGTCACGCACATTCTAAAATTAGTGGGTTTTCCAGAAAATTATTACTTCCTGTCCAATGCCTTTATAAAATAGCAACAGGTTACGACAGAACCTTGAAACTTAGCAGACGTCTTCATTATATAATAATTATTACTTGTACTCAGTATTAAATGTTGATCGCGAATAAGTACTAGGTTCTCGTTAACATGTGTAACGTGAAATTGCGAGAATTTGGAATTTTCTTGATATGCTTGCTGACGTAAGCAAAACGTTGAATGGTTTTTCAGTACCTTTCCCAGAAATTGTTAAGACACTGTAATACAAAGATCTGTTTAAACTGTAGATGTGTTTTATTAATATTTTGTTATTTTACAGTCAATATCGTAACTTTCAAGAAACGTGAATTTTTTTACTCTCTGTTAACTCTTTGGTGTGCAAAATACACGTTTTAAAAGCGTTTTTAGAAGAAAGGATCTGAAATGATCAGCCGGAAAAGACACTCGAGAATACAAGTATTGGGGTCAATGTAACGACTAGAGAAATAGAACATGTTATCAGCGGGGCTCACCTACAACTTTGGACTTTGAAATATTCAAGTTTCCCCAACCCACGTTCCAAAATATTGTTAAGTTTGAAAACGAACATTTTGGGCACTTGCATATCGGACCTCCCTGCTGCAAAGCGGAGAGGTCTAGAAAATAAATAATACCCGGATCGGACACCCCTTTCATGTGGCAAGTGTCTTGCGTGATTTGTTCTGTTTTCCCCGAAACTTAATGAAAGTTTAACTTCTATCTGTCCAGGATTGTAAATCTGCTGAACTCTTTGCCTTCATAGAATCCATCCATATTAAAAAAAGGAAGTCGTTGCTTTGTAGACAAAAAGAATTTATCTTTTTTAGGCCTTTTTGGTTAACCGTTCAGTTTCACGGACACTGATTGGTCAAAAAAACAACAATCTGACAGTCAGAGTTCTAATAGGCTATTTCAAAAACATTTCGTTTCATTGATTTACTTTTCAATTTCATATTCTGACGATTATGTACTCTGAGGAGTGTCATACAAAAAAGTACTAAAATGAATTCGTTACTCCGTGCAGTTTTATTGTTTTATACCATTAACCAACAACCGATTTTTGTCAAACATAGTGAAGTTAACTTAGTTAGCGAATTTTCCAGTTTTTATTCACAAAAATTGCCCTTTTTATAACACGTAGGTTAACGTCCTTGAAAATCGGAATTTTAATATCACTTCAGTTAAGAGCAATCACTATGCCTTTGCAAAATAACTCCAACTATTTATGTGCCCCCCTTAAGCTTACACATATTTATGATAAAATCCTTGAAGAATATTTTAGTAAATTTATTTATTCTAAATAAGTCAATACTACAATATAAAGCAATATTTTCAAAGGTAATATTTTGGAAGAAAAAAATTAAACGAATTTTTGACTACCACTTTTAATGGCGTAAGAAGGTGACTCCACCCCTAGCCACCTGTGAAGAATCGTCTTAATTGGTGATAGCACGTTCTATTCGTTGCACGCGTTTAGGTGTTCGAGGATACAATCGAATACTTTGTTAACATCCATCTTTTCACAGCTGGAAAATGCTTCATCTGCAACATGGCCTATATTAAGGCCAATCTCCGCAAGGCGCAAATCATCCCGCCGGGCTACATTTTGCTCCTTGACATTTTCCACAGCGGAATGGTAATTCAATCTCCACTAGGAGCAGCGACACAATACTCGCACAAGTCCCATCTTCAACAGGATTGGAGTGGAGAATAGCCTTTATACCCGTATATGTAACTAATGGAACCAGCCCCGATAAATGTATCACATTTTCAGAGTTCAGTAGAAATGATGCATTAACCTAGAGTAGCTCTTCATAAATAAAAGTTAAAACTTAAATAGAAATTACCGGAATTTACGAACGCATCACCTTGGAAGATGAGTGGCAGTGTGAAAATATCACAGTAGAAAAGGTACTTTTCCAGATACCCCCACCATTATTGTTCAAAAATGCACTGAAAAAGAGTAACCCCACCACCTTTTCGAGATACCTCCATCCTAACTCTAGCCCTAAACCTAGCCTGGGGTGGGGGTATTCTGTCTCTTAATGAGGCGGTGAGAGTATTTGGAAAAGTGCCGCAGAAAAAGCGTGGAGATGTAAATCGGTACTGTTTAGGACGATCACGGCAAGGAAGAAGTCCATTACAGACCTGCTAAGTTAAGACAAGAGGCAGACAGTGACCTTAAGCTTTTTACAGATAACTCACAATACTCCTGAGAATTTTTATCTATGCTTAGGTTGGTCAGCTTTGCTTTCCACGGACGCCCTGTTGTGTAAGGAGTATCAATTGCAGACTTCTTTCCAGCCATAAACATAGCATGTATTTACCAATTATATACATTTGTAAGTGCTTGGTTAGTAAAATTACAAAAATAGTGTCACATCTATGGCTTTTATTGGATCCTGTTTTGAAAACCACAGCCAAGATTAGGAAAAATTGGTACGCAATGTTTTCCTTAACAGGTTGTGGAGCTCGGAGCTGTCACTTTCGGATTGTTGCAAGGTGACGTTACACGCTTTTTTTTATAAGGAATTTTTTTGTAAGAAACTAGTACTACGACGGACAAAACGCTAAGAAACTTTTAGTTCTATCACAAATCAAAAAGAATGAATTAAGAAACTGTGGTGAATCACTAAAATGGAAAAGAATGGGACAGTTTGAATATTTGACTCACGTCAGACAAATATATCACAAATAAATTTTACTGTATCTATATTACAATTCATATAAGAAACTGTTAAGAAACTTTCAGAACTACAATAGGGTGGATAATTAAGAAACTTCTGGCCTTCCCGGGTTTCTTCTTAATAAAAGTGTGTACTGTGCAAGTGGTTCGCTGCGACATATCCTTTCAAACTGTACGCAAAGTCTTCCATCAAGATATTTATGACGACACAACCAATCCTGATGTCTTTAGCATTGGCAGTAAGATCAGAGAATAAAATGAGCAAAATACGGAAAGCTCCCAGATGCACAACCGGCCAGAAAAATTGATTTATGCAAAAAGGTTTAAGAGTGAAAAATAACAACGCGCGTATCCCATGCAGCACGGATAAATCGACGCCCACATCTTTTGTTTTGGCGTGCAGCGAGAAAAATAGTAAAACTGATCGAACTCACTGTCAGCTGGTTAAAAAAATTAAGAGGGGCGAAACAGGTCAGTCTGGTGTTTGCCATGTGGTTATGTACTCAGCCATAGTAAACCACATCCGGAACTTGTGGTAGTACCTGGAAAGGAGATTACAAATTTTATCTAGTATACTTCCAAGTAACTCCATCGTAAGCTTCAAATACTCATTGGGGACTGATCTATAGGCATTTGCCAGGTACACCCACACCACATCCACCTCTCCCTTCCCCTTTTTGCAGGCCTGAATGGATTCCCATATCATCTGGGCGTGTTCTAGACAGCCAGGAAAGTCGCTTTCTGCACTGAACCATTAAAAAAGAGATATTACGGAACTGCCTAATATCTTTTGAATCATTCTCCTTTGGAACGAAAATGCCTTCTGCTACATAACAACTTTCTGGCACTATAGTGGGATAAAGACAGCCATAAGCTGCAATGATTTCCAAAAAATTTTCTTAGACATAGTGAAATCGCAACATAGCGAGTTGATGGCAGCAAATGAAGAAAATTCCCTTGTACAAGAAGTAATGAGACTTTTACGGGAAAGAGAGGAAGCCCAATTCGACTATGTTTCCCTCAATAAGTTAAGCCCCTTTTTATCCACTCCTGCTCCTGTATTTTACTTTGGGTTTGTTTCCTATTCACTTAGTTCGTTTTCAGTGGCACAGAGAACAAAAGCACATGATTCAAATCAACTGTGTCAATCGCGTTTCCATGGTACCAAAACATGTAAGCAACCTCTGTTTCGTGTCGCTATGGTAATGGCATTTTTGACAGTTAATAACCTCGTTTCTGCGACCTTTCTGCCAGTGCACACCAAAACAACTTCGAAGGCAGAAGCAGTCTAATCGAAAATTGAAGGTAAGAATCTTTTATGTACTTCTTGCTTATTGTAAAGTATAGTAAAACGGACTCTTTGCCTTTATAGAGATGTCTCCAGAACTAAGAAAGCTTACACTTGTTGAAAATCGAAGTGTATGGGTGTGTAATGTAATAGTTCCTGTCATGAACGTCAATATCCATACTTGATCGCGTTGTTGAAGAGCCATGCCCAAGTTCGATGCCGTGTCTCTCTGATGTTGTCGAAGGGCATTACATGATCTCGTATTTGAAAAGTTTATAATAATGGTGATTTTAATCACTGTTTTCGGTTCAAGCTATCCTACTTTTACAAAGTCTACCGCGTTGCTGGTACACTTCTATCTCCTCCCAGAACGGCCGAGTTAGTTTCTCTATGTACCGGTACCGTACCGGTACCAACTCAGGAAAACTTTCGTCTGACTACCCTTTATCAAATTTGCATTTGCTTTAATTTTGAGCTTTTTTAAAATCAAATGAAATTACAAAATACTCTTGCGATCTATTTTGTGACGAATGCCCCAGGGCGGGTATACCAGTAAGAACAGTCATATTCACAACTTTTGTGAATTTGATGACGGGATCAGGATCCAATGGCTACAGGCTTTGTTAAAAGAGCACTGTGGTTAAGTTATAGATTTTTATTATTACATCTGTGATGTACTTTGTATCTTTTGCCCATAAAGAGTAAATTCATTCTTACGTGGAAAGGTCTTGACAGTGAGTCTTTTATCAGACACTAGTTGAGCTATAAGACCAGAATTGCACTGTTAATCTTCTTGAATTTACTTGGCATAACCATTAATATAGTTTCAAGTTCTACATCCATCGTTTAATCTTTATTTATTTGTTATTTGGAATTTGCCATATGTCCTCACAGGATTTTGCAAATAAATTATGTAGATGTAGATGTGAAGCGCTTGTAGTACAGCCTTCGTAACTAGTCCTTTAGATAATCTGTATTGCTGCAAAGGTTTTGCTTCTTTTCAGGAAGGCTTTTTTTATATTTACAAGTGTAGTATAGACTTGTCAATGTGCATTAAGCAAGACAAGACTACTAGCCGCTTTTCCCACTTACAGACAAGCCTGCTTTAGATAGTGATACTTGATACTTATGGTCACGTAACACCTCATATATGACAGATTTGAAGCATACTACCCAACTGGCCTCATCTTGGGTCTTCCAAGAGGCCTAACGACAACACATTGTCAAACTGATCCTTCAATAATCTACGTCTCCTCACTGCAGCGCGGTGTTCAGATTATGCTAGACCTGGCATCTTCTTCAGAAAAGACGTGATCATGAGAATATAAAGGCGAATAATTAGGGGCTGGGAAAAGATGCAAGCGGCGAGCATTTATTCAGGTATGAAGATAGCCTTAGAAGGGTGTATTGAAGGGAAAATTGTAAAGCTCTGTATTTTTGTCGAATAAATTGCCTAATTTTGAGTTTAGAAAGTCGGGCTTCAGTGAATTCAAAGGTTACTAACGCTTTCCAAAAAAATTCTACTGTCATGGCAAAAAAAATAAAATTTGGACCACAGAGGACTAGAAGGTATGGCGGCACTTATTTGACAAGGTCCACTTTCATACTAGTAAATTTTTACCAGTCAGAGTTTCCTCATAATATACAAGGAAAAAGTACCACGAAAAATTCATGGAAGCTAAAATACTGCGATTCTTGGCCCCACTCCCTACATTTTAAAATTTGCCTTTCCTGCCTTCTTGTTTTGTAAAATTGCAAAGTTCAAAAAATTCCTATCAACCTGATATTGTTGGGATATGAAGAATGGTAACAGTGTTCCGTTCAAAGGTTTTTGTACGCTTTTAAATGCTTGTTACTCGTATCTTCGGCTATTATATCAGCTCACAGTTTCTTGGTGGTAATTGCAATTGCTTTCCGTACGATTCTAGGTTTCTGCATGCCTATATCATAAATTTTTAGTACAGCTATTACCAGTCTAGTTTCTCCTTTTTGTTTGTTTGTTTGTATTTTATTGCTTTTTTGTTGTTCTAACTTTACTACTGCACACATAGATTCTGTTAGCACATAAATATGTACATATATCTTCCCTGCATGTTTACTGCTTCCACATGCTATTGTTACCATTTTCTTGTTTTAGTCACTTCTATTTCTTAAATGTCCATGATAATTTCACACTTGCTCTTTATTTGTTTGCTGATTGACTCACTTATTGATTTATGTCATCTACTGTCATTTTCTTTTTCTGACATTATTTTATTATTTGAACCCCCTAAACTTGTTATGTATACTTTCATCCCATTTATTCATGTATTGATAATAGTTTCCTTATCCCCTAACCTCGTTTTCGTTTCTTCCTGGTTCCAACCTTTTGTCAACTTGATCTAAAACGCTCACGTATCTTCTTTTGAAATGTATCATGTTCGCGGTTTGGTTCATCCTTCGCATCGTAATTACTTGCTTTCAATAACAGAATCACCATTAGAACTAAGATGGTCTTTTATAGACAAAACGTTGTCCAAATATAGTTCTCTATGCCTCACCATTGTTCATGATAAGGCATAGAGAACTTTATGTACACGTATATTTATGTAATATTGACATCGATACTCTAAACGCAATTTTATTAGAGCTGTTCCCTTAATAGGAATAAAATATCAGTGGCTGTTCCACTAAGGAGGTCAGGGTCAGGTCAATTAAAATGCCAAGGACGTTTCATTGTTTAAATGACGTCAATTCAGAAAGAAACAAATATATAACTTTGCTTTTGTGACCCTAACCGAAGTTGAGGGTAGAAATGCACCTGTACGGCGACATAACTATTTGACACGAAGCCAGCAAATTCAGAATCGGTTTTTATGTGTTTTTTGTGAATGGGGGAAAATCAGTTTAATTTTGAAATATCCTTAGTGACTAGCGTACCTTGTTACAAAACAAATCTATGGGGGCATTTATAAGAGTTAGGGGGGATTGTTCCCCGTTGGCTTCGTTCGTGTGAAAAATAAGAATATATAATGACAAGAATATCAATAGGGAGTAGTGCTACGCTATTGAAAGATATTGCATTTTAGGCTCGCACCCCAAAAGGTATGGAATGATGTATGCCAGACTCCTATATATCACAAATTGCTATGAAACACCCTCAAAGTGTTTCTTGTAGACAAAAAGAAGTGTAAAGTTCGTTCTATTAGCAATGTCTTACACCAATTGCAGGTCGTCGTTTGATGCTGTTTCAACAGGTCAAAGCCTTCTGAAAGCGCTAGATGTAACAACTCTTGTTTAAAGCGTTTATTGGACTGGGTCAGTACTGATGTACCTGTGGGTTTTATTAACAATGAATGCTTTCAGAACTTCATTCAGCTGCCACCTAAGTATGTTTATAACCCTAAAATGTTAGCTTTTAGATGAAAAACGGGTGGCTGTCTGGTTTTCAATGATTTTCATTCAGATATTGCTTGATGTAACCCTGATTGGACCGTTTTAGAGCAGGCTTCCGGTAACAAATAGAACACTGGTTATCAGTACTTTATGCAACACTTTGATTGCTAGTACTAGCTATGAATTAGTGGCGCGCAAACACTACAAGGTCCAATCTAGATTTATTGGACCAATCACGTATCTTGAGTTTAGAACATCAATCCTTCTTGATCATAACTAATTTATGTCACAGTGATTTCATAATTATCGGATATCGTCATATTTAGAGGAGTAAAAACCGTTTTATCATCATGCTAAATAGGAATAAATTTACATCTGCTTTTTAGCCAATGAATAAAAGGATTGTCACCAATTTCTTGATGTTATGTTGTTATAGTAGTAAGGGGAGGTGGGGAGGTCATAATACGAACTTACTTTACGAACACGCGCACCTCCATATCCCTCATTTTCCCCCTGTAGGTTCCTTTGCAGAGGTTACTCAGATCTGATCAACTCTGCTAACAGCATCAGATATTTATGTCAAAGTATTTGAAGCTCTGATGCCCTGCCATTTCAGCATAAAAGAGCAGAAAAATAAGAGTAAGTTTTATGCATCGATTGGATCAGCAGTCTATCGATCTGAGGTTAAAATGTAATTGAGAATGCAATAACTAAGGTTTCGATGAATTGATTTGATCACAGAGGAAGGGTTCTATTGCAGAAGATTCTAAGTTCTGTCTAATAGCACCAATCATAGCTTTGGAATACTTTATGTTCTTCATGGGCATACATTCTTCGACTACTCAAAAGCGCATAAAAAGTTAAAAGAGATCAAGAGAAATGAGAAATTGATGGTTATGATGACATCAACAAACGGAAGATTACTACATCCTCATCCTGATGCTATTATAAATATGGTTCCTTTTGTAGCAGAGTATTTTATTGATGAAGAGACGTTTGCGACCTATTTTCGTCTTGTTTAACCACGAAAAGCAATTCAGAAACAAATGTCAATACCAACAAGGCGATTTCATGGAATGCATGCCATAAAACGGACAATTTTTCGAAAAACACTTTTAAGAAAGAGCATCAAGATTAAGGGTGTTGATAATCACAATAGAATCTATCCGCCTCCACGATTGCGTAACATAGACGCTCACTCTATCTCAAGCGGAGTAGCTCGCTGCCGATCGTCAGCACTGGCGAACACTTGTGTTGCAAGTTGGCTCTACGCACCGCACGATGCTCGAGGATTAGTGAGTGTGAGTGAATTGGTATGAGTAAATCTAACTTGACAACGTGTAGTATTGACGTAGCAACCTTGAGTCAATTGGGGCACTTGCTACACAGTATTCAAATGTATCTCTATACAAACTTTTGTAAAGAATTACGCTCTACAAGTAGCTCAAAACTAGGCTGAGTGCCCCCTCCCCCCTCCAACAAAAGTTGCCTGGATAATCCTTTCCTTTCAAAGGCGTCCTTAAGAAGCTTAGTACTGTGATTTCCTTCCCTCGTAAAGAGAGGTGTTGCAAGCCCCACTCAGGTCTTTACAGACGTTCTTGTGACGGGTCAATGTATCAATGTTGGAAATTAATAAGGCAATGATGGATAGGTACGTATTACACCAGATTTGTTTCTTCGGTTTGATTGACAGATCAGACAGATGAGGTCACAAACTATCGATCTGAAATCTGTTTACAATGGTCGGGACCTGATCCCCTTTCTAGGGTGTTTGCATGGACCAGATATACCGAACTGTGTAAGAGGTTTGCATGAGCCAAAATAGTTATGTATACAATAGTTCCTTTTATCGTTAGACGATTTTTATCATGTTCAAATTTGAGCAGTAGGACTTTGAGTTATATGGTAATTAATAGATAAATAGATCAGCTTTAAGTCAAAAGTAAACAGCCATCAACTACTTCACAGGGGGACACAAGAGCAAACAGTACGATTAGATTAATCCTTCAGAAAACAACACCGCTCTAGCAGCTAGAGTTCTGATTGGATACTTTGAAAAGACAGTTGGGTATCATTGTCATTATTTTTTGTTTAAAAATTCAATACTGACGACTTTGTACTCTGAGGAGTGTCAGACAAAAAAGCTTTTAATTACAAGAATGTTTTCGCTCCTTCTTGCAGTTTTATTGTTCTGAACCATCAACAAACTTTTTAAATTACAAAATCTAAGAGCAAAAATATATGACCAGCAAAGTATTCTTGGTGTAAATGGAAAACCTAATAATTACAAAAAGGTAGGCTCCAGATACCACACTGTGATGACACCCAGGAGTTTTACATCTCACTTCACTATCACAGCTCCAAGGTTCTCATATTTGATAGGGAATTCCTTCGCCGTCAATACCCTGGCATGGTCATTTTGTGTAATAGGCAAAACAGGTTTTTCAGGAAGTCAGTTGAGGACGTATGGAGGCCTTGTAGGAATGGACAGCCAGGGTTTTTGGAAATATTCTTGTTCACAACCGTTGCATATAACCAGAGTTTGCTAGATGTGCATGTAAGTAGTGCGTTACTAAAACCATCTCTAAACAGACACATACTTAAAAAACTGTGTTCGTTACACCACATTACAAAACCAGGTACTGTATAATCGAACACCTAAATCGAACTCTAATTTTCGAATTTCTAATACTTGTAACATCGGTAAACTACCAACAAGAATATGAAGAGATCATAAAGGAGACGTAAAATCTTGTTGCTCTTGCAAAACAACACGATGCAGCCTGTCTTGTAATACCCCATTTCATTTTCTATGATTTATGTATGTAGAAAAGCTTGGTTTGTTTTAGCAAGCAATTGGAATCACAATTCCTTCATTGGAAAGAGCCGGGTACTTTTTCGTATTATTATGATTTTCAAATACAGTACATCAGGAGTTTGACTACGCGCTGTAGGTTACACTATAGATGTTCTAGATCATGGGTAGCTCCTACTGCTCATCATACTGAATGGTTAATATTGGTAACATTGGCGTAATCTTGGTTATATTGGTATTTTGGTCATTTCGCGCCTCAGCTCGATAGCGAGGCTGTTATGGCTAATAGATGCCTGTGGCCTACCCCCTTTTAATTTATTTGAAAGCAATTAATTTTTAACTGTGTAAGAATAGAGTAGCAGAAAATTCCTGTGAGGAATGTAGGCTGAACAATAGGAAGATGGTCGATATCTTTAATTTTCATTATAGCATGACTTTGTTATGACAGTGTTGGTAGACAATTTTCATGTAACGTAAAGCCTCCCTGTAGCGGACATCCTATATAGCGGACAACTGTTAATAGCAGACAGTTTTCTTAGAAAGGGACTGAGATGCAGTTTAACTCTTATGTCAAAGCCTCTTTATAGCGGACACCTCTGTATAGCGGACACCTTTTCTGTCTCCCGAATGGAAGTTCGCCCATGAAAAACCTCTATATTGCGGACAGTGGAAAGAAACTGCGATAAATTTGATTTTCGCAAGTTGTTTTATTTCAAAGATTTAGAAACAGTACAATTTATCTTATTTACGATTCCTTCCAATTTCTATTCTAACCAATCTATGGCTTAGCAGAACTAGGAAAATGATATTGAACCGGAATTTCCAGCCCATAGCCACCTCCATGATTTACTCTGAGGGGCGTTTTGCCTGCATTTTGCTGTATCAAAAGCTCCACTCCAAGGCTCCATTTTTTGGTGACAAAAAGTTTAAAAAAGTGTGTCCACCAGGTCCCTCCGTTGTCTATATTTATGTCCCTGGTAAACCAATAAAGCTAAAATATAGAATCTGAGCCTCAATGGATCTATTTTGTCAAGAATCAGAAGGAAAATGGACAACCTTTTTCTAGTGGACACCTCTCTATAGCGGACACCATTTCTTGCTCCCGTTGGTGTCCGGTATAGAGAGGTTTCACTGTATGTAGATTGTAACCGTTATTTGTTCACTCTTTAAGATCTGACACTACTTCTGATCACTGCCCGAAGAAGGAGAAAAAGTTCTTAAAAGCTAACAAAAACTAAATTTTTCAACTTTTTTTATATATATTTTATAACTCTACTTAATTCTGATATGTAATCCCGATATGTTCCTAATTGCTAGAAATACCTTAAGAAAAAAGTAATTTCACACACCATGTGGCGTGTATTCTTGAACTACAAAAGGAAATGTGCTCCTCCTAGGGAATAGTTGAAAGTAAGCGCATGAAACTGCAAAACCACAAAATGAATGTCGAGGACAGACGTCCTGTCATCCAGTTATCTTGGGCCAATTTCATCTCTTACAAAATGACTGAGTGATAGCCTTCAATACTTGGTTACCATATCCAACTGAATTGACCGCAAGTTGATTTGATGTGGAAACGATCAATTCCTGTCAACAGTAACTAACGGTATGGGTATACATAAAGCTGTACACTACTAATAAAACTTAAATAAGAGACATATATTTGCATCTCTTTATGTACATTCACGTTTTGTAGTACCAATAATCTGTTTAAGAACTTCATTTTCTAGGAGCGCTTAGTTATAGTTTTTACACAAGGTCGACAATACAGTGTCATGATGTAATGTTATTAGCTTGAAAAGGAAAATCACTGGAATTCGGAATTTGTTAAATCTATCAATTAAGTTGAAGATGGTTTCCAACCATTACAAGGTCACTCTATGTTCTCGTTATTTTAGCAACAATATCCTGTATCTTAGTGCGTAGACCAAAGATCCATGGAGTCATAGTAGGTGCCTACTGTTGAATCACGTAGCCACCATATTGTCTGTCTCTCTCGTTTGATGCTGCCATTGTAGGCGACAAGACAATGGACCACTCGTTCTGGTCTGCTCAGCACATATTGCATACTCGTGAAGCAGTGGCATTGGAGTAAAGGATGTTAAGTCTACCATTCTAGACGAGCGATATGCATGTTATGAATTTAGATGTGGTCTATTCGATGCAGAGCATGTTGGATACATGCTTTGGTTCTTATATGAACGTATAGAGAGTCACAAATGGAGAGCGTTTTCCATTTACAAACATTATGAAAATCAACATGATACAGAAATACCTGAGAGTCTTGTCAGTCATTTTCGCGTTCTTAATAAATATACCAGAAAGTTTGATAGTTAAATTAAATACTGTTCGTACAGGAACAACAGCCTGTCCTTAATGTGCAAACAGACTCCACAAGCGCGAAAGATTTTGTGTTAAAACTTTTTCTTTAACGTTTTGTGTATTATTTATCAGAAGTCGCATTTATGTATTATATTCGTTCTTAAAGAGGACGCCAAGATGATGCAGAAACATCGGGAATCATTGTTAGTGGTTATGTAAGCCTGTCTCTACATAAATCGTAGATGTAGTCTATATCACGTTTACCTCATAATGGAAGTTTTCATTGCCTCATTCATTTGTATCTGATCCCATGTCGTTACAGGATATCCTCTTGCAACGTAGTCTACTTTCATAAGTTTGCCAAAGAGGTACTGATAGCGGATCCCAACGGATTCGAATCTGCACCGCCTCTTTGTAAACGTAAGGTCGATCCGTACAGATCCTAGTTAGGATATATTTTACCCATGCAGTGTAAACAGGGTCTTAGTCATATCTTTGACACTTGAGAAAGAATCTCAAATGTTTACTTCTTTAGCTCCTGCTTTGACCTTCTTGGCAACAGTCTAATCTAGTGACATGAAACCATGTAGATAGGAATGTACTTTAATCAAACAATTGTGGTTAGTTGAAAGTTAATTTAATCAATGATAAAATCAAAGTAGCAAACGTCCGATAAGTATAACAAAGCTCATACAGAAATGCACAGACTTGTGAAGTGCCTTTGTCTCACTTAAAACGCTCAAGATTTGAATCAAAGGTAGCTGAACACTTTGTTGTTTTGATAATTACACTTTCCTCTACCAAATATGATTTACTGACATCTCTGCCATTGCTGACGAGGTCAAGTGTACTCCGAATCTATTTTAATACTAGAAGGTAGTACTGATAAGGCTGAAGCTTTTATCTTTCATCTTTTCGAAATTATGCAGACCAAAGCGTCGGATACAATGAAACGTAAACAAGGGCGCACAGTAGCTAGACTCCCAGTGTACAGTAGTTGGAGTCTCAGAGCTGCGATTTACTTTTGTTACTATTGTATTTATTTTAACCTTAATAGTTAAAGCGACTCTTTAGCCTATCTTAATAAATTGTTTGTAAGAAAAGCAATATCACTGAACACTATGTTTCCAGTGACGATTTTGATATCTTGTGCTACTGCTCTTCAAGCTTTCAGCCTTTTATCCTCGATAGACGGCTTCTTTCCGAACTTGAAAAAGGTTTGATTTCCGGCTAATGGGATTCTTTCTTTGACAGTTTTGATTTGTTGTCGATGTTCGTACTCCTTGTTTTCTAATGACTACCATTAGACCATTTTGTTTATAGGCTAGCAGTTCTCCATACTCCATAAGATAGTACTATCTTGATCAATTATCGGTTTTCTCCTTAGGTGATGCAAGTTAGTATCAAAAGCAAAGAATATAATTTATTTTTAAAATTACTCGTAATTTCCTAGCCTTATATTTTTCTGACCATCCTTATTTTACATTTTGTAGACTCTTAACTTGATGAAAATAGAAGCAGAGAAGACGTTCAAATGCAGATGCAGAAGAAACAAATGCTCCATCAATGTAGGCGAATCACCATGTCGGTTGTAGGGGCGAATACCACTTGTTAAAATGTTTACTATTTCCCCCAATTCTGGAAAAGTATGTAGAATGTGTTATTTATTAAGAGGAAAAGGACACTGAAAATGTCAGTTAGTCAGAGGCAAAGTCACCCCGGCACTCAGGTGTCGCGTATAACAAAATTTGCTGGAGAACTTTCTTCGAAAAATTCACGCAACTTAACTTATCTATATATTTTGTAGTTTCATTTTCTCCTGATCATCTTCTCCTGCATTTTGTCCATCGATGGTAAACTATTGAGAATAACGTCAATAATTTGAAACATTTGGAAGTTTTAAAAATTATAGAATTAAATTTAGAAGGATGGATTTGAAATGACAAGTTCTTGAAATGATGCTAGAGATCTACAAAATACTTATCCCTGAATTCCATTCCCATTAGTGACATGCCTTCTAATTTCCTTTCAAAATTCCATTATGTTCAAATCATAATGTGCGGAAAGGCTCATCTCCAAAATTGTTTAGATCTGGATGACGATGTCCCGCCGTAGAGAACTGGGATGTAATCTGGGACGTAGAAAAAATGCTATGATTGGGGTCCAACAAAGCTCAGTTGGTACAGCACGAGCAGCGAATGTATTTGTACTCAGTTGAAATCACGGTGGCTTTCAAAATCCAGAAAAAAGTTCAAAAGAGAAGACTCAAAAGAAGTCCGCAGAATTACAGAGAAATATAGAATATCATCATCAGGCTTGGAAGACGGGAAAGTACTTTATTGTGACTAGCTCATTTTAAACTGAGATTTATCTACCCCGTGACAAGATCCTTGATTTATCTAGCCACCAGAACCGCTCAAAATCTCCTACAAAAATGTATGTGGACAACTAGCTCTACAAACCCTAAAATTCAGCATTTCTGCGCTATGTGACTTAAACATGGCACGGCTGCTATACGATTCACCAATAATACAAAAAGCAGGTCACCAGAGGGATTTTAAAATGGGAAGCTACTCTATCACCAACTTAGTTGTAGCTACTACCGGTCAAAATATTTTATTTCTGAAGAAACCACAACAGATCCAAGTATTTTTCAGTCTCTCCTCTTTACATTACTTCATCATTAAACTGTGGTCTATCAGCAAGTTAAACAATTTGCAGGGAACTTGTACGACTTGGTTGTTTACTACACACAACACAAGACATGGTAAGAAGAGGGTAATAAATCGTATCCTGCATCTCAAGCATATCATGTTGATGACGTATTTTCTAATCCCCTGGTATCTCGTCAAACGTATTAAGCTATACACGAAGATAAAGGAAAGCGTATTTTGATATGAATGAAGCCGTTTTTATGAATTTAAAATGCTTTCATTGTGTTGTATTGGATGATCATGACAATAATTTTTATCTTAAATCATCGACGATTGAAGGGTTAATAAAACCTCATGGTTTCAATATATTTCTTATTTACACTCTTTTCCCTTTAACTTATGTCATAAGACGTTACGTTTATTTTTTTAAGATTAAACATAATTCCAATATGTTTAAAAGCAGCCTTAATCAATTAAACACTCATTACTTCCATTTTGTACCCAATAAATTTACTTAGACATAATTTCACTTAGCTTTTACTTTCACGATATTGAAATATTCATTTTGCACATACCAATCAATGTACAGTATTTGGCAATCAAAAATGATTTAAAGCTAAAACTTATATCATCTTCCTCAAATTTTTCTATTTTCCGATGGACCTGAAGAAGTCAGTTATAGACGAAACGTTGTCTGAAACATAGTTCAATTTTAGCGTATTATTGTTTGTTTGTTGTCGTATTATTCTTTGTTTGTTGATGCATTAATCACCTTATCAGAAGTGAAAGTGTCTGTATGTCTAAACCTCGTTGTGAATGGAGTCAGTGTTATAGGGAATCAGTGTATTTCTTGTTCGACATTTATGTTTAAAAATTGTTATCATTTTATTTACTGGCAAACGTAGTATTAATGGCTCACTACTGACAAGAGCCCATCTTACACCAATGATCATTATCCATCGGGCTTTACTGGCCATTTCTGGTATTTGTATAGATAGATGATTAATAGTATAGCGATATAGAAAGTAAATGTTGAATGTACTCATCATTTTGTTTCCTTTTTGTCTTCTTTTGCACTACACCTCTGATACAAGCATACTGGAATTTGCTCAGTTCCAATACAACTTTTCGATATCAGTGTTCACGTTATACTGAAGGAACGGGTAGTTTCATCAGTTTAAAAGATGAGCTTTAAGGCGGCAGTTTTATCCCATGACAAATATTCAAGATTCAGTAACGACTTCGTGTGCTACTATCGACATGGAAAGCTTTTCTTACAAGTATCGTCGGCAAACTGCTAATCTAAATAAATACTTTTTTGAAATGGTACTAAAGAAATAGGAAAGTATGTCACCAACGGGATTGGCACCAGTAACCCACGCATTCGCGGCATGCTCTCTACAAACTTTAAAACACTTTACGTATCATTTTACAAGGTGAGGCTGAGGATATGATTGTTAATCAACCTCATCTTCAATATGCATATAGCATCATAGGAAATAAATTAGTAGTGATGCTTACCTTATGGAAATCTACCATATTGCAATTAAGCACGTATTTGCACGTATTTTTAACTTACCAAACAGGTGGTGTGGACTTCTACACCTGTATTCATAGCTGACACAACACATCATGGCGTTAGCACCTCCGGCACCCAAGAAAGACATATTCTGGCGCAGCCACTGTTATCTATGTACAACTAAGAGCTGCAGAGCCATGATTGATTGCCTCAACCGGATTAGAAGTACAGTTGCTAGAAGGCCGATGTCCTCACAATTTTTTGTGCTAGAGGTTTGAATAAACGGATTGGCTATAAAAATTACAACAGCCTTTGAAAACTATATACATGGTAAGCCTTTCTTGATGTAAAAAATTGATATATTTTTCTTTCATAGACAATTTTCATATCCAATTTTTTCTACCCTTTTACTTCATCCTTCAGATCAAAAGTCACGCTCTCTGTGTTGTGAAGTTACTCAATTTTGATATGACAGTTTTCATTTCCCAAGGTAGAAAGATCCTGATAAGAGCAGGTCAATGGTTTAGCAGTCTGTTGAAAACATTGGAGAGATGTAGATCATTGATCGAGATAACAGATGATAAAATCTTAAGAAAAGTAAATAGAGCCAAGAACTTGACTGGGATATCGAAGTATTGCTTCAACGCAAGTGCAAAGAAAAATAACCAATAAAAGCGTTGAATGCTCCTTCTGTCTTCGTCTTATTTTCCATTAAGTTTGCAATTTTTTGCGAAGAATATGTCAGGATTAGTAGGCATTTCCTGGAATTTTCCCTAAAAATGTTATGCAATAAAAGTTTGGAACGCTTTGGAAGGACTCTCTCAAATCTCGGTAACGGATGCCTGATATCCTCAACTAATGGCGTGACTAAATCTCACCAATCCTTCCCTCAATGGCATTTCTCGATCTTCCTTTTAGCCATCATTAAAGCTTTAATTCTAGACGGAGCCAGGTCTAATTTTCACGCAGGTGGACATCGTCATATCCCCCGGTACGTGACTAAGTTTATCGTTTTCAAAACACAACTTGTTCTTAATTAACGAAGCACAGAGAGTTCTGAGAGTATTCTTGTCTGTATCTGGATTGGTTCCTCGATCATTTCCCATGGTAAACTGCGAGACATGATATATCCCTGGTAAGACTGGGTTCGTCATTACAAAAAGCCAATCATATTTTTTACTTTTCAGTAACTAGTTTCACTGATGTAAAACGGACCAGCACGTAAGGACTATAGTAGGTACTAGTTGTTGGAAGTTGATCATTGTGACATCACCTTCCTGTAATGAATGTTCGCATTGTGTAGGTTGATGTGGCATCACGGAGTGCATTGTCTGATGAACGTGGTATGCCTAACATTATTCTCGCAGTGAAATAGCACTGTGTAATGTAGTGGTTATCACGCTGGACTGCAGTACGGAAGGCCGCGGATCGCCACCCGACACGGGCATCAATTTTTCAACACTAGTTGGGTAGCTAGCTGATTTTACTAGCTTTGCCTTAAATTTTCCATATATTTCTACAGTAAACTTGGGATTTAAGAAGCTTATAGATCTTGTTTAGCGCCATTGCTACTTCTAGAACATTTTATTATTTAATTTGAGCCTGCTGTACAAAGCGTGCTCATGTAATGACTTTACTAGGTGTCCTTACCTGAAATCTTTTACACAAATTATAATTTCATGTTCTGCTATTATCAAACAATGACTCTTGCAATAGGGTATCTTGCACTAATCTATTATCTATATTTCAATTGCATCCATCGTAATAGACTAGCGAGGGCTTTCTTCTTTCAACTCAATAGCCGTTCAAATCATGGCAGAATAGTTTGATTGAACATCATAGTGTGAATTCTGTGATCCTTTACGATGAACTGAGGTATTGTGCCCAAGTATAAGATACCTTACTTCACACATTTCCTAGGTTTTCGATAATTTCTAGGTTTAGTCTGGTGTAAGTATAGAGAAAGCCCCCATAAAAGCTGCACATCTTATTGAGTGGGAGGCACTAGCGTACGCAGAAGGAACATTTGGCCATGGGAACCCCTTACATAACTATGAAAATATCAGTATAGTTTTTGATATTGCGATGCGATTATTTTAAAAATTTTCAGGGAGAAGGATTGTTGTATCATCGCAGTCCCCTGTGTTGCGTTGTTGCGGTTCCCTATGAACATTGACGTAATCGTATAAATAGTGTG
>JAAAKL020002436.1:0-26133 GCA_010016065.2 Carybdea cf. marsupialis auct. non (Linnaeus, 1758) | reverse complement strand
ACAGTCACACACGCGCGCGCACACACACACACACACACACACAAACATTTCAAGCGATCCTCAGGTGCCATAGAACCTATAGGAAGTTGACTTTGGTCTCATGTGTATGCTAGGAATGCAAAGATAGGACACAAGGAAGAAGAAAAGTTATGACGACGAAATAATTAGAAGACAAATAATGTTGCAAAATCAAAACCTTTATAAAAGGGAATGCCTCGTTACAGATACGTAATGTCATAGCCCACTGTTTGAAAGATGTCTCTTGAATAGCGCCTTTTTAATGAGCTAAAGTGATCGCCCAAGGAACCGTGTAGAAGTTTAGGACTACCACGCTCAGACTAGAGTACATCCCTATACATAACTGAAACTCCAGCGTACATGTATGTGCCCGTTTCTTGTAAAACAGGGAATGTACGGAATGTACTACCACACCCATGAGATGTAAAAATTTTGCTACGAAAGCCTCCTCCAAGAAGCCGGTTATGTTAATGTTGAAATGTGATGAAATGGAAATTTGGGTCACAACTGTGTTTAAGAAGTTCGAGAGAGGTGTTTGTCGGAAAACTTGGGATATAATTTTATATCCTTTCTTCTGCTATATGCCTTTACCTTATGTATGATGATCAGGGGTCTAATTTTGAGATTGATGGTTTTGACTGAAAAGTTAAAAGTATGATTGTAACTGATGACTAAACACTTGTCGATATTTTACACACGCGAATAACTCAGTATCCTTCCTATTTGTAACAGATGGTTGAAAGGGCAGTTCGGAAATTTGGAGAAACTTTGGATCATTCAAAGGTCGGTTAGGTTGCGGACTGCGTATGATCGAGTTTATCATATAGCCGCAATTTTCATTATCATTTACAGTTACCCCATCCCATCTTATAATTTTTGTATCATTTAGCCGGCTTTTTTGTTACTGTTCTACTGTATCTGTGCACAAATCTCGGGCAAATATGGATCGGGAAGGAAGGGGTCATAAATCGAAAAGAAGTTGACAGAACAGCAAGTGATATTCCTACTTTAGGTCAAATTTTCTATAGTTTTTTAGAAGTAGTATCACGACATTAAGACATTAAATCGACAAGTGGGCTTTCTAATATTCCAATTTTAAAAAAGTGTTTGGTCCATAGAGATGCCCTTTGGATCATTTACTTCTGTAGCTTAGCTTTGTATTCTCATTAAAAACATTAACTAAAATGTTAATTGAAATATTTTCCTTTTCTTTCTAAGTAATGATAGCTCTCTGTATGATTGACTTCCCACTGTAGGTTCAGTCCCTGCATCTCCGTTCCTCTCTGTACCTGAATAAGCACTACACCACTGATTTTGAATTTTCAACCCTTGGACTCTTTTCTTATAGAATGAGGATAAGTGCCAATCTGACGATGTGAAGCCTATCTTGGAGCCAGAAAGCGGAGATGAAACTGACTGCTTCCCTTGTGTTTATTGCAAAAATACGTAAGTTCTTATGGAATATTCTCCTGTACTCTTTAGTGCTACCTGCTATTCAGGTATCGCTTATAATGATGTATCGGAAGCATTGTTTGTTAAAGAACATTGTTACCCCCTTGACCCTTGACCAAATAACATAGTAAATGCACACTATTAGGGGGTTGGGTACATTTTAGCCAGGAACAAGTCAGAGTTCAACAAGATTAAATCAGACGTACTTTCGCCGCGCAGCAGCAAGCAGCTTTTGGGACCCCCTACTTGCCCCATCAACAGGTACGGTATTATTAATTGAATGACCGTTTATGATTACACTCTTAGTGGAAGTCCTTGTAGTAACCTAGAGAATGAGTCTCTCATTTCAACTTTAAGGCTGACCTTGGTTCACATTTCATGGGCAATTTGGGCATATTTTGAAGAGAAGTAAGAAAGAGCCCCATCTTTCAACAATATTTACATGCACGACGCTACAATGTAGTCAGTATTTTTTTCGAATGCCTTTTGCATCCGTACTTTTACCTTGACAAAACTGGATGGTATACTATCACAGGTCGTATATATGTTCTTTTTAAATTTGACCTCAATGTAGTTGCAGGAATTGGTTTCCCCTTTCCTTTATGAGTCTTACCCTTATCATGTAAATCGAATTTATGCCATGCCGTTTTGTAGTTTGTCATCGTAAGTCATCGATATAATGCAAGCTCAATGCTTGTGCATACAATCCATCACAATTGTTTGTTCATGCACTTCCTCGACTGTAAGGTCGTCGATTATATATATACCTTTAGTTACTCTTCAGACACAGGTTTAAAATTTCGTTCTGAGCGAAGGACTTGATCCTTAAGAGATAAATTTACTATTTCACTCAAGGTGATTCGATGTGACAAGTGTCTATCATAAACTTTAGCAGTATAGACCCATGTTGTGTACCGGATCACGTAGCTACTTAACCGGGATCGGGAGTGCAGTTTGTTAATCCAATTATCAATATTGGAGACAATTGTAAAGTACAAAATGACATTTTCAAAAGCAACCGTTTGCTTTTGACACGAAAGTTGTATTATTACGACAATGGCATGTTTGACATGTTTACTGAGTATATCTTTAGGCATAAATGGTTCTCTCGTAAAAGAATTTTTGTTCATTGACAATTCGGTTGTATGTTTTCAACATTGCCGAAACAAAACATGTCAGTTATAATTATTGTGATACAGAAAAAATCTTTTTAGAATTGTAAAAAATAGTTTAGATAGAAAAGTTCTTGGCTCGGTAATTCAAGGTTACATCGCAGGGTGAAGGGAAAGCAGAGGGGAGTCCGAAGGCTTCAATTGTTGCAACATTGTCTTTCTATGTGGCCGAAAAAGACATGTGACAATGATGCTGTTTTGTGTTTACTACCGATATAAGACGTAAACCAATAGCTCTTGAATTTAGCACGTGATTGAATATGATATGTGATGCATACCTTGGTAGTCTTCGCACTCGGAAAAGTACTCAATATACAAAAAAACAAATAATGGCGATACACTCCCAACTATGGTAATGACTACTGACTTAAAAATTTCCGTAAAATTCCAGATTAAGAAACATGACGTCACTACTGTAGTTTGTAAGAAAAAACAAATTTAGCCGCATATTGGGAACGAAGTCAGCGTCATTCGTGTTGCAGCGAAATCTCCTTAGCGAAATCTAAAGGCATCCCGGCATTAGTATTCCCTATGGGGTTTTCCTCTATTCTGTAGTTCCAAGGTCTCTTTAATGGGGTCAGGGGAATTCCTTATTGAGTCAACTTCCATTACTGTGTTTTTGTGTGAATATAAAGGTTATCTCTTCTTCAAGTAATAACAAGCAGACTTAACACAGCAGAATTTGCGTACATATGTAAGAGTTTTTTGTGGCATACTCAATTTCGAGCGTAGCCTATGTAAGAATTAAGCCAACAACTTTAGGTTACTTTTGTCTTGTTTCCGTATTATGCTAATTTATTTCTTCTATTTTACCGTCATCTTGTGCAGGTTTTCGGCCAGCGACATTTTTGCACACTCCGAGGAGTGTTTCCGTTCATCCAACGAGCAGCCAGATTTAAATCTGAATCAAAACGAGAATGAAGATGTAATGTGCAACAAGTGTGGAAAGAGCGTTAATATGTTTATACTAGATGTGCATGAATATAGCTGCGGAGGTAGACGTGATGTTAAGGAAAGCATAAGTAACACTTCATCAACAGAAACCAAAGGCACCATATCATCATGTGATTCGAAATCATCAAGCTTCAATAAACACATAGAGGCGTATAGAATAGAAGAAGACATTTGTGGCAGCGATGATGAGCTAAAACTAATAGAGGTTCAATCAGGTCCCCTAAATGGTAGGAGAACCCCATCCCCGTTCCCCTGGGAAAAGCCAACAGAAGCAAAAGTAATCCGTGTATCAGCGGAAAAGCTTCCGTCATGGGTAGAGCAACAGTCAATGACTAGGGCATACAACATGTCATCAGTGTCCCACCTCGAGTCCGATGTCGATACGGATATAGAGCTTCGTGAAATTAATGCAAGCTCATCCGACGAAGGGCCTCTCTGGTTTACTAGCGCCAAGCCTAATAATACCAAAGACCTCAAAAAGGGGGAATGGAAAGTATCATGCCCCTTGTGCAGCGACTTTTTTTCGTCATCGGAGATTGAAATACACGCTGACCTTTGCGCAGAAGTACGGAAAAACGTAAAGTTAAACTGACACTCCGTTTAGCTGGAGTACCAGGGAGACCTTAATGCTTGCAATGTGAAAGTTGGTTATGTCCAGACTACAGGATTCTCTGGTCTCTCGAGCTTGTTGTTTTCGTCTCCCATCTGTTTGACACACAAGCCTGTCTTATGGATAGCTGGTCCTTATATGAATTAGGATTGTTGGCATGGCTAACTGATTGAAACACGCTGCCCACGTGAAGAAGACCAGGAAAAACACAAAGTTGTATATGCAAAATGCTGAATTTCTTTAATATGAAACGTAGTGCTTAATAGGTACGCAGTTCCTGCGGTACTGTTGTCTCTCGTCATCGCACGATGGCTCAAACCTTGCTTATGTGCAACCAGCATTCGTAGGAATGTGGATGTATATTCATAGTTATGGTGCATGTATCAAGAAGCACGTATAAATTCTTAAGGGGAGGAAGCCTCATCCCTTACCTCTGTTACCCATGCTGTACTGAAGTTTGGTAGAGTTTTGACATAATGTCGGGTGCTGAAACATACAATTACCACAGTAGAATATAACTGATTTTGTGGGAAATTCATGCTGCCAACGACTGGGTTGCATGCGTTAAAAGAGAAGAAAAGAACTCCGTTGTTTATCATTGGTTGCATCTACTGTTGTGTTTGCATGATCGATCAAAAGTCCTGCGTACCCTTTATGTTTGCGATACAGGAATTATGCTGTGATTTTACTATGGGATTGGTAATAACTCTATGATTACAGTTGTACGACATCGAAGCAAATAATACGTTAAGATGTTATCAATCGAAGGCAATAATCTCACTTTAAAATGAAAACTGCTACTATGGCGCTTTCCAATTGTTATCGCTACAAGGGTATTATGAAGAACTGCTTTACATATGGAATACGATCTTTATTTGCTTAAATTTTAAGGTCGAATTTAGTTTTAACGTGACATGCCATCACCGACGAGTATCAGTGGCACTTTTTCATACCTAAATCATCCTGCGATTCATGACATCATAGGGCCTTGCAAACGTTATTCGGCCCAGAGTACCGCGCCCTCCAAACCCGCCACTGACACGTATCCATAGTTGAAAGCGTACAGCATCTGATTCTGATTTGTGGAAGACTGTTAAGATGGTTATTATTAGGTGAGACTAGAATCACCATATTTTAGTAAGACCTACAACCTCATAACGAAGCTCGAAGCTAAGTTTTTATGATTCCTCCCTCTAACATAGTGGTATGTTGTGTTTATAGAAAGTATGGCCGTTGCCCACTGTCTGAAAACATACAATGAAATTTATATATATGAGTAGGTAGTTTGAACCATGATTCATTAACATTAAAGTTATGATGTGGAAGGCAAAATTATATCTTACTTTACCATGATTTTTGTGCTTTGCACTTTTACCTACAATGCAGTTCATTGTGAACACAAAGTAGGTAAGAAGTAGCCGGGTCAGATAAAGGAACTGCAACTTGAGAAACGGTGCCTGAAGATTTGACGATGAAAGTGCAGGAACGATCTTTGTTATAGCTCAAGAATTATTTTCACAAGGACAAAACTGGCACTGTTTCATGGTATCTTCGAGAGATATGATAATATAATGATTGTGTTTCGTAACAGATTGATATTCTTAAGCTTTTTGCAGGACACTGGTGAGCAATTAATAGTCAATCAGCACAAAAAACTAGAATTATGACAAACTTCTTGCTTCTTAATAGAGCTTTATGTGTATTTGCGGGATTCTGCATCATGTTTAATGCCGAAATGTGTTTCAGTGAAACCAGATTGGCTAGTTGTCATGCCGTCAGGCTGTCGATCGTAATATTTAAAACGAGACTTTACTTCTTGTGTTGACTGCGTTCTTTAAGATTGCAGTACAAACTCTGCTAAAGCGCATACCCAAACACCAATATGGTCACAAAAGGTCACCAAGGCGACAAAATCATGGAATAGACCTCACTACTTGTTGATACTCCATACACTTTTAAGAATTGATTTCGTTCAAGTAAACTGTTCCCAACTTACACCACATATCTGCCTTTACTTTACTCTTCTCTGCAGTAAACTGTAGGGGGTCCAATGAAAAGGTGCGGAGTAACATTTTGTATCAATGTCTTAAAATGAAGGGTCGGCAGATAATCATAGGCGTAACTACCGGGGACGGGGAGGATAGGCCCCTAGCAATCGTAACTCCCTTTTCCTTTTCTTACTTTTCGCTGTTCAGCCTTAAGTGGGAACACATTTGTGTTGTCGTCCCACCCCATCCCCACCCTGATATTTTTCTAGTGTTGATGCCACTGATAACATTGTGATATATTGTAAAATTGCGAGTTGGTGGAAAGATGGAAGGTCAATCTATAGATTTAAAAGTAAGGTGTGACCCAAACAATTTGGTGTCTGGGTTTAAGGAGCTTAATCTTCACAAAATGGAGAAGTGGTAATTTAATGTGGGCATGGAATATTTAATTTTTTTTGTATGGGAGGTCGTGATAAAACGCTACTTATGGTGAATTTACAGAAATGCAATTTGACACAGCCCCCCGCCCCCCAACACACACACACAGTTGGAATGTTAGAGGAAATGTTACTTTATTGTAACTAACTGATGAGTACACGATTAGACAAAGATTTCGGTAAGGAGAATCTTTGAAAGGAAGGATCTGTCATTGGAGACAGTTTATTTTGTTTGCTGCAGTTACGTCTATGTTTAAACCTCAAGTGTTTCACTAATAGGTATCTGTGCGTAGACTTTGCAAACGGAGAGTGGAAAGTCTATGTAACAAAATTCAAGGCAAGAAAAACATGGGGATTTCACACTGCGGTGCATAATATGATTAAACAGACCGTATATTTAGAATGGGGCTACTGGTTAACAGCCAAGGTGCATGCAGAAAAATATTAAATTTATTCGGTAGAGCAATAGGTTTGATCAACAGAATAAAGAGAGATTTTATTATGATTTTGTCGTCTCAATATTTCGTACCATCACTAAGATAATGTGACCATGAGTGCGTTCAGAATTCTTTTTTAGGCCAAAGAGGAACTTACGAAAGAAATATTGAAGTCGCTGGAGCCAAAACAAATATGGTTTTGTTGTAGTACCTTAGTCATGTCTATGGAATTAACAATATTGTGTATTTGTTATTGTATGTTTACCTGCATTTACTCCCGGTCCCTCTTCCCTAATTTGGTTCGTGGAATTTTGCATGGGTTGCAGTGTAAACACGTACCGTAACGCACATACCATGTTCGTGAATTGGATTAAGGATACGTGCAAGATATGTTTCGGTAAAGGCATGTAACACGTTTTAGTATGTACATTGTGTTTGTGGCCTGACAAAGCTGAAGTGTTGTATTTAGAGAACCATGTGATTGAAGATTGTGTTACTTGCCGCCATTGTGCTTCTGTATATTCAATTGATGAAGGAAGTATACCTAAACTGAATTTATGCTTTGTATCCTTAACGTTTACCTCTTCTGTTTCCACTGTCTAAGGTGTCTTCAACGTCTGACTCGTCTGTCTAACTGCAGACTTTGCCTTCATGTCAGACAATAAGAACGATTATGTTAGGCTAGCGTAATAGCGTAATTGTTTCATGAAGCTTGTCACTTGATTGTAGCAGTTCTCCAAAACATTCGGCCACATTTGAACTCAACGGCGTTTATTGCCTGAAATTTTCAGTGAAAAAAGGTACGAACAGTGTCTAAATTAGAACCTTGAGATATTTTTCGACAGTAATCCTGACGCCTTGTGTTAAGAAGAGTTAAAACGGGGAACGATGTAAACACTACAAAGTTAGGACTTTTTTGGCGCTTCTCAGCCCACCCCTATCAATTTACCGTATACGAACGTGTTAATAGTTGGTAAAAGTGCTTTTAAGTGCCTTTTCTATGATATTTGTAGGTGGGAAGGGGACATCACGAATTATGATGACTTCAGCACTTTTACCACAAAATCTCCCTAGTTCTCTTCTGTTTTGTAATTTTGGATTTTTGGCCTGTGAATCTCTCAAAATGCAAGAAGTTGTATTGTTTACCAAAACCATCCAGTATGGCAGATCTCCACCTGACGATTTTTAGACGATTTTCGTATGACCGCCTTAAAATGTCATCAGAGTTTTAATGACGATCGCAGGAAGTGAACCCAGAATTTTGAGCAAAATGTATGAACTCCTACCTTTCCTCTGCAAAGGGCACCAGTATATGCTTATAGACCAAAGGAGTTAGGAGGGAAGGGAACCACTGCCGAATTACGATACGTTGACGGTATAGAGGTATAAACCATGAAGTTCAATTCAGGATGTTAGTGTATTATGTACGACTGGATTATTTATTATTTATAACGATCGGATACGAGCACAAACAAATGTTTTTCTTCCTAAGCAGGTTATCGCCCAAAACGTGGTTTTTACGTCATTGACCATCAAGTAAAACTTCAATCTTTTCGAATATTTGGCATTGAAAAAGAATACTGTCGTTGATGCTTTGGTTTCCGATTTGATTGCTGAATTGAACACTTGTAGAAACTCCTGTTATTCAGTTCTTGACCTTAGGACTCCATTTGACAACACAATTGTTGTTGTTTTCTCGAGGAAGCATTTTGTTAAATATGTAGAAACTGATAGGAAATGTTGAGATTTTAAAGATGAGGGAGATTCTGAAGATCGTATCCAGTCTCACAGTTTCAGCTATTTGACAGTGACGAATATTAAAGAGTCCGCTAAGACTACTTATGCGTTTATTTCAATATATAAACCAAGACCCTCTATGCATAGAATTTTATCGCCGTGTACTTTTACTTGGAATTGCTGATTCCATGAAGATGCCTTAATTATTTTGACTCTTTGTTAACACAATTCTGTTTTTAATTAACCACTTTTGTGCTATTTGAGCTTCGGAAGGAAGAGACTCGGTTATCAAATCTGACTCTCGGTTGCTACGATCAGTACTGCTTTGCCTCCACCTAAGGTAGACATTTCAATGCTGTCCTCATGATCAAATGATTCAAACCTTCGGGTATGAAATCTGACAATCATAGTGCGCTCGACAAAAAGAACTAATTTCTCTAGGACTATCGCTTTGTTTAAAAGGCTGTCGTCACAAGGCATGTAACATTGTACACTTTTCGAGCGATTCCCTAACAATTTGTAATAGCCTATTGGTCTTTAGGTAAAAGATGCAGGCAGATTTGAGACTGATAAAAGACAGCACACTTCTAACTTTGGTTTGGTAATTCAACAACTGACAGCTACAGCAACTTCAACAACAGCACCATGGCTACAAAAATGAGGCAAGTATGAAACACAGAACAGAAATGATGGAACTAAAGTTACATAGGACATTACACAATTGTCTAGTATAAATCCGCCGTAACAGACCATTCTACAAGAGATGATAAATTTAACGTTTAACATTTAAATTATCCGTTTCTAACATTTCTTTGATCATACCATTTATTGAAAAAATGATGGCGTCATAAGAAAATGGCGTGTTCAGGATACTTGTTTCATTAAAATGTTTGCAAATGATATTTAGGAAAAGCCTCAACTCGACAGATTTTATCAATTGGTTACAACTCTAGGTTGTTTGCGTCTTGATGTCTGTTGTACACCCACCCTCGGCTAGGCTGCTTAAAACTTGCTCTCAAGAGTTAGGACAGAAATAGTAGGTGGCAAGAACTAAGTAGGAAACCAACTCACTAGTACTTTTTATTAAAAACTACTTCAGCAAGGTTAGCTCATTGTAGTCTACTGTTCATTGTGGACTGTAGTTAAGTTTGGAAATATGAGCTACATGCCACAATAGTCTAGTTACCGGGGTCGAAGACATATGGTGGTCTAAAGAATTTTCTGTAAGATTCCAAATCAATCGTACAAATGAACCTCTTGAAGTAAACTCCGGGTCGTCGTTAAGCCTACTTATGCACTCGTGACAATGAAGATGGTCAAAAAAGTTTGTTTAATACAAGATTATAAATTCAAAATCGATCGGCTCTTTCAAACATGTGAGCATCTAGCGACCTACGTGCTGAAGGTGTTACGTTGGAGACAAAATAACTTAAAAGATAGTTGCCATAAACGGTCCTCTGGCGAATCTACGGGAATGAGATGCTGAGACTCCTATTAAAAAATGACGTATATGGTTTCGCCCAGGATAAATGGACTCACGCATTAAGTAGTTTTGTGGCCTTGGCATCTGTGAATAAGAACTGCGAGAGCCCTCGATTCAAAATTGGCATGTACGATCACTATGAAGGAGATAATCACATCACAGAACACGTATCGATGGGCAATGTGAGAGTAATAAAATACAAGTTAAAAACTGAAAGCCTGATATTTAATATGTCTTGCGTTCTCTCCTCCAGAGTACATGTTTTAGTCTTTCTTTAAGTAGTTTTGTGGCCTTGGCATCTGTGAGAAAGCACTGGTGGGATACATCAATTAAAAGCTGCAATGTCTGACGATACATTCACAATATTACGGGGCACGTATCGACGAACTGTGCTACAGGAGTAGCTATAAGGCCAAGAAAATAAATCAGATTACAGCAGATTGTAGGAGAGATTCTATCTAAATCATATTTCTAAATTCGCCGCGTGTTCTTAATTCGAAACGACTCGGAGGAATTTTTAGACTACAGAAGAAAATGATCATGCGAATCAATTCAATTTGTTTACATCGACATTCTTGAAAACCTTTCGTCAATCTTGACCAACTAAGTTGTCTTAATCAACAATCATTGAAATTAATATCCTCAATGAATCGTTCGTCAACTACAAATTTGTTAAAATCCAATCCGTCCCAGAAGTTTTCCGGTAGAATTTGTGAAGTAACAAATAGCTCTTTATCTTGGATGAGGGCAACTTCTGGGTCCCAACGCTGGGAGCGGTTGAGAGCGTCATCGTCAGTCGTGTTCCTACGACAGAACAAAGAGGAAAGGGATATCAACTCCCAACTTTCTTAAACTCGTGGGCAAAATTGCTCAATATTTCACGTTTTGGATAATGTCTAGGACACTTTTTTTCAACCTTTTATAGAACACCGCCACCCTCTACTGAGGGCTAAAATGATACAACGCCCCACAACCAACATTGCATCTTAATAAGACAGTGATAATTTAACTACCATAGCTACCTGTATAGACTGTTTCTAATGGTTAGAGGGGGCAAGCAAAGAAACGGTGGCTGGGAGGCGCTGTAGAGAAAAATTTATTGATGAATTCCAAACTGCATGAACTTGATACTTGAACGGATTGAAAGATACGTTATGGACATGGTTATGGATTATGCATATTACACTTTTCTTGGTAGCCTACCCAGTTACCGCCCACCTCAGCTCTGGGCTTAATCCAAACATTCGCTTTGTTGCATTGAAAGGTTACTGTTGAATCGTACGGAGTGAAGTGGTTCAGCAAAACAACAAGAACTTGATGACAAACGTTCGTGCGATCCTTGTTGCTCGCTACGAGTTTTTCTACATTGAACGCAGACTCAATCAACATCAGGCAAGGATCACAGGGTTTTACGATGATCACATGGCCTCTAAAATTTGTAATAAGGCAAGTGATTGCATTGACCAGGAACAAAGTGGGCAACCGATAACTCAAATTTCACCTGCCTGATGTGGTGCGGGAAATTCAGACATTGTCATTTCAGATATCCAGAAGGGCGATAAGTATGTATTGCGAATGAATGTCTTTGCCGTTCATGCTTATCTGTAGGTCGACGATTTCCTCTTGTAACTGCAGCCTCAATAGCCCTAAGTTTCCCACATAATGATTGACCAAGAAGTTTGGAAACTACATAATTGAAGCGCTTTTGCACATAAGTTTTCGCTTCTTGCAACTGAAAGGAACATGATAATAATGCGTCAGGAGAGCCGATCATGTTATTTGTAAGCAAAGAAAGTGACAAAGCTCAGGGTGATAGATGTTTTCGTTGAATAAGTCTAGTCTAGTGATGGGGGCCAAAATCTCACTCTTTGCTTTCACCAAATTAGAGCAGCATAATCAAATCGTTGCTCTCCTACAAAATGTTAGCAAGACAGGCTTTGTCGTTCGTTCTGCGCAGATACGTTCATTAAGGGATCCATATTTGAAATCTAAGGAGTCATCTATTGACGTAACTATATCATAAAAGCTGAAGCGATGTGCAGCTATGACAACTAACGTAATGTGGCTGCACTGGCATTGGCCTTATTTTGTATTGATTACCTGAAAAATGATAGCTACTTTAAGGCTGCATCAGGTTGTAGTTTGGAACCATCATATTCCGCAATCTCCGGTAAAACCAGACTGCGTACTAACACGAGAAAGTAATTTCCATTGATTCCGGTCTTTTGTCGTCGTGTTTAGTTGGTTTAAGTTTAGCTGAGACCAAGTATAAATGTTGTCGCACCAGCGCTTGTATGGCCTTCCTCGTTTCCTTTGTCCTTCTACCATACCTCCTGACATATCTTAGATAGTCCGGCTTCAGATCATTTGACATGCCCAAATAGTTTTAGCACCTTAGTCTTAATTATTCGAATGATTGGAGTTAGTGTTGCAGTTTGTAACCAATGGGCATTCAAAAGAAACGGGCACGGGAAAAGACTATGGAGCTCCCTCAGCGACGCCATAACGAAACCAAAGAAATTGGGGGGAGGGGACAGTGGTTCAGCTTGCGTAAAAATGTAAACTTGCATGCCGCTCTATGGCCCTTTTTGCGAATTCACCTTCTGAGGATGTACTTTCAGTCTAAAGAGTTCAGTTGCCTTGTATGGTGAAACCTGGTCACTTACTACATAGAAATGAAGACACGGCTTTTGTAGTGTCCTTATGGATCCACATGGAAACAATTCATATCAAGAACCGTTCATTCCAGAGAGAAAATATTTGAAAGAATATAAAGTATTTCCTCTGATCTAAGACGAAGAATTCTCCCTTATCTACAAAATCTGGCAAACAAAGGTGGAAAAAATATGATATTTGCTTGCCGCTCTGGCTATAAACCGGTCAAACAGCCATTTGTCGCCAAATGTAACACACCAATTTTTAGCTTCAAAGTTTGCCCAAGCTACCTTCAAGTAAGCGATACATTTGAAGAAAACCAATAGTGTTTTCAGTTGCCAACAATTCATTCCAATAAACTTTTAAACAGCAGATGGACTTCGGTTTCAGAATCAATATGCCTACATCGTAGGGGGGGGTTTAGTTGAAATCAGCTGCGGCGGTAGCTTAAACAATGATGACGCGACACTTAGTCTCTATATTACATTAAAAAACACTGACAGCAGTTTTATGAGAGCAAAATTGACTTCTCCCCCCTTCAGTCAGTAGATGGAACCATTCAGTCCCTAAAGTTAGAATTATTATAGATAGAAAATAGAACGATAGAAAATGTATACAGAATCAAAAGTTGGGGACCTTTTCATGCAACTATCACAACTCACAATTTCTCCATTTACTCGCAACTTACAGTTCCCGGAACCTTTAGAAATGCTCCTTTCCACAGCTTCTAATTCCTGCAACATGTACTTTTTGTCCCCGCAACACTACCTGACTTCTGTATAAGTGTCGGGCTTAGTAATACAGAAACACCAAAGAAATTTATGTCGGAGTTCTGTACGCTTCAATTAATTTTAAAAGCTGCTGATTGCACAAAGAAATAAAAATTGTATTTAAACGAATAAAATGAAATACTAGCTCGAAATGATGTTGAAGACGGTAAAATACAGTATACCGGAAAGTTTTGTGTCTATGAGACAACAGTCCTAAAAATGTGAGAAGAGTGGGCCGTTACCAAAACGAATATGTAAGACCTATCAAAAATTTACGGCTTACGATATTTCCGGGGAACAATACCAATTAGGCATCCAAGACAAAACAACGAGTGTCGGAGCTGCAATTGAGTATGGGATGGACTCTCCTCTTGACTTGAAGATTAAGCCCTGTCGCACAGCCATATTTACCTTGTATAGACCACTGGTCTGTTTAACCACTTCCAAATTGAAGCAGTAGGTCGTTCAATTGATCGAGAACTTAAATCTTAAAAGTAAGGAATATAATCGGTGAAAAATTCAACCGAAGAAGACAATATCGAAACATAATTTAACATGTGTATTAAATACAACATCGTCACACGCTACACGTTAATTCACTTACACTCTCCCTTCTTGATTTAACCCAATTTCTTCTTCTTCCGCAACAAATGACTGGGCTATAGAGAAAGAAAGATATACAGACTGTGATCAAAGTTTTCTTCGGGGGAAAAGAAGCGGCCTAAGGTTGCAGGTTTCAATTCTACAACTTATGAGTTTTCCTACTTTAAATTGCTTATATTGTGCATCAAATGAAGTGACCTTGCACCTGTTTTAAATGAAGCATTAGAAGTGGCCTTAGCCTCAGCCTTAATGTCACTTACAGAATCAGTAAATGTAGCCACAAGTACTCGTAAACGTCTTGTAGGAGGTAACATCTTATAAACTAAATATTCTGACGCTTGTCGACTCACTTGTTGCCATCGATGGTAGATATTTGTCACGTGTTGAGTCGTAATCTTTTTTCTTTTTTCTTTTTTTTTTGAGACTACGACTCTACGACTCAAGACGTGACAAATATCTACCATCATCTTATGAACTGTAAATGCTCCATTCACGGCAATTTCAAACCATTCCACGGTACAGAATTCAGATACTTCAGACGATCATAAGTTGATTATTCTAGGGAAACGGCATCTCACCGTCCTACATCAATCCGAATGCTAAATAAATCTGCAGGGTCTTCGCAAGTCCTTACAGGTACTAAGTAGCAGATAATATGAGGGTAAAAGTACAGAAAATGTCGCCATACAGACCAACTGACAAAATATTTGAAAGTTTCAACATACATAAAGAATACCATTGGATTGTACCATCTCAAGGTAACGAAGGTCCCAGAATATGCCCCACTACCCAGCAGTGACCCATACCTTACACTTTATATACTCTGCCTTTCGTAAACGGTCGATAGAAAGCCCCATGGCTGGTGATCATAAGCGTCCATTTTAGTCATTAACCGATCAAGTAATGGATAACATATCAACACTTGTAAAACAACATGACCAGAAATCCATTGAAAGAGGGATATATGTTCAAAAATTACCCGTGGGCAAGTGTTGGTGCGAAGGGTCTTAAAAATATATTACAAGATGGCTTCATGCTGAGAAAATCTCCGTCACAAAATGCTAACAACATTTCAATCTACTTAAAGATGGCAGCCATTCGGCTATTATCTATTGTAAGCATGCATACTGTCAGAAATTTTGAACATTCTTAAATTAAATATATTTAATAAACAGGCACGTTTACAGCGTAAAGTAAAAATTCAAAAGACTTAGACATTTCAGATCGACTTATCTCCACAAAACTTCATTCCTGGTAAGACATTGTGTAGAGCGAAAGACCGAGCTTTTTGAGTGAAACTTGCATTGAATACTTACATTGTTTGTTTCCCTCTGTCGAAAGATAAGATGACAATGGTTTCCCTTTGTACTTCACCTATTGAAGTGAGGTAAATAAGATATCACACACCAAATACTTCTCATGTTTAGTCAAATTAACATTCCCTTAATAATATAGGTTTTGTCCAAAATTTACAACAATAGGGTTTCAGATACCACTTCATGGAATTTTTACCATAAACATGTTTACTAGTAACGCGATTTAAACAAATTCATTCCGACTCCTTGTCAATACAAAACACCCAAAAGAAGGAAAGATAGATTTCTAAACAACAAGTCATCCTACAATAACACCATTGCAATGCTTGCGATGAGCGCGCGGAATTGATGCATTGTCGTTTGCATTGTCCACTTCACTAACTTCTGCACTTATCACAAATTAACAGATCTACTAAGCTATTTCAACAGCTTTGGAACATTTACCATGCACAACGTACAACTACACGACAACAATTTCTTATATTTCCTCAGCGAGTTGTTAAGATCTGTGGTTGTCTTTCATTTCAAACTTCAATAAATGTACGCGCTGCACACTGCTTCTCGACACTGGGCGGAAGGATACCAATGAACTTGAGAGGTGCATGGAGGAACGCAATATTTGGCGCCAATTTTCGTCCCGCCGTCTCCCATACGCCGACCGGAAGTAGGTAAGTAAGGCAACCTGGGAGCTTTTAATGCAGTCTGGGCATGTCTTCCTGTCTGTAGCTTATATTCCTTCCTTGGGTCAAAAAATTAAGTGAAACGTAATCTTTTACATTTGAGCTCATTAGTTACTCGACGTTCTGGTGCCATCATAGCTTTAAAGTTGGCTTGCGAGATTGCAGGTTTCATGATCAGAATAAGCAGAACATGAAGGGATCAAAAAGAAACTTAAGAACCGTTAGAGTCTGTTTGAATTTTAAGATCAAATCTGTACTTACACACATAAAGCAACCCTTAAAGTGGCAATCAAACCATGCACTATATTTAGCAAGCAAGCACATGCACAACAAAATCCCTAGTTACCAGTTTCCATGCGGACTGACGCGTAAATTTCATGTCTTTAGTAACATAAACCCAGTCCTCTGCTGATACGTATGTCTGTCCAGTTTCAGTCCGAATTTTACCATCTGGCGTAAGTGTCCCGAATACAAGTGAGCCCTAACAGATGGAAGGAAAATGTGAGTAAGAAATGTATATCAGATGCAAAACAGCAGCTGTTCCACTATCAACATGGTTGGGATTAATAAATCCACAGCAAAGTGATACGCTTAGGGTCAAATGTTGGATCTTCTATTGAAAATACCAAGGCGCGTTGAATTTTTTTGCCGATTATGTTATGATAAACATTAGAAATAAAGCAGAAAACTTCTTTTAATCCACAAGTTCCTCCTGCAGTATTAATGGGGCAAACATACACAGTTGACATCAATGTAGTAGCAATCGACGTCTCGCTGATTTGCTTTTTGTAGAGCTGGTATTTTTGCATTGATTTTTTTAATTGGTCACGGTAAAGATACGGTTAACAAACTGGAAGGGGTGCTCAGGCGTGATCACCCACACCAGCATTATTCCTGTGTGAATTTCCAAATGTCGGCGGTTATCCCCAAGAGCTGAAAAGTCAATTTTCAACCTCGTTTCCGCGCTGCGGAAAAGAAAGTTTCTTATTTAAAATATGTCGACAAAAGTCGCTATTAAAGACTAACGAATTCTCAGTTAAGAGCAGTTAATTGCCCATTCAACACTCAAGGCAACATCACAATTCATTCTCAATAGAATATAACAAGGGCCTACCTCTACTTGGATTGGTCGAAACTTCCTTGCTTCAGTAACGTAACCCCATCATTTCAAGACATAATACAAAAACAAGTGAAATTACGACTTCCCATCCAACCATTCCCATCTAACCAAACTTGGGTGCTTAATTGAAACGGACATAACCATTGGCCTTATCATCATTATCATCTTCATCATCATCAAAATCGCTCGCGATGTCAGTACCATCATCATCGTCAAACTTACTTGCAGTGAAATCATGCTTTACTATTGCACTTCTACTCTCTTTATGATCCAGTATTATACAACATTTTTTGTAATCCGAATTGATTGTAATTATAATTCCAACAGTTACATGTTAAAAATGAATCTTTTCCTGCGCTAAGGTATATCGCTGTGCCTACACAATCTGTTCGTGGACTATTTTGTTTCGTTCTAAAGTATGTTTGATCTCAGTGTATATCATAAAATTTCAAAATGTTCATGGGCGAGGAATTTAACTATGCTACGCCCAAACGGCATATCACCAGTCAGTCGGGAATGTATAAAATGCTAGAAAGCTAGAGATGTACTTTCCTAGAAGGATTTTTAACCGCACTATTCTAGAATCAAATTAGGGTTAGGGTTAGGGGTAGGGTTAGGGTTAGGGTTAGGGTTAGGGGTAGGGTTAGGGTTAGGGTTAGGGTTGGGGTTGGAGTTAGGGTTAGGGTATTAGTATCTACTCTCAGAAAGGGATTCTAGGAAAGTACATCTTGGCAAGAAAATTCCTATCATAGTATAACTTGGCAATTCTAAGTTAGTATGTACTCTAAAATTCTAGCATTTTACTACGACATCAGTTAGTCGCATCCTATGTATTTCATAACGGTGCTTACCTTGCACATAACAGTAAGTAAATTGGTGCCTGGTGTAATTATACCATCATCTATCAGGCTATGTAAGCTCCGATGCCTCTTCCTCGGATCTAGGTGTGTCTGTTTGTTCCTTACCTGACTATCCATGGCACCCTCATCTACGTTTGTGACTACAAAGTCAGCTGCCCTACCTCGTTCCGTAACTATACCTTTATAACACTTCATGTTTGTGCGCACCTCGTCACTACTAATCTGGCTACCTCCTACTCCTTGCCCAATCTCGACACCTTCCATTGGTAAATTCTGCAATTCCTCTCTACTCGAACTAACTAATATCTCAGCTGTACCTATGCCCTGTTCTTCCACATTTACTGCCTCCTTATCTCCGTGAGAATTGATATAAAATTCCCTTCCATCTGAATTACCTTCTGCTCTATTCCTAGAGGAAAACTCTGGTACTCCTCCAGTCTGTATAGGTGAACATACTGTGCTTCTATTATCAGAGGCGTTCATCTGTCCCTCTGGAATATCATCAATATGAGTTTCTCCCTGGGTTGAATGAAGTGTATGATTTTGCCCAGTATCTACCGATCTGTGTGGTGACTTGGGGTCACTTTCTTCCCGTATGCACGTTGAAACACTGTCATTCCTGGCAGAATTGTAAGCTGCAAAGCCTTCACTATCATGCTGCTGTTGGCAATAGGCATGATCACTTGAAGTCTGGTCGCTCCAGCTGGGTTTTGTCTCACTTTTGCATCTAATACAGTAAATAAATAGATGATAGGGTCAACCTAAGTTAAGACATTAAAATTGGTAGATTCGCAAATAGTTATAAATTTCTTGGAAATATTGTGCTGGCAATTGACGATATAAGTGAACGGAAAGGTAACTTGGTCCAGAAATTTATGAGTTAGCGGCAGGACTATCCTTACTACGTACTAAAAACGTTCTAGTTAACAGCTTTTAAGTTAAACAATTTATATCACGAATGGGTCCCTAATAACCTACTAGGAATAAAATTATAAAGCGACTTCTTGATATCGCAACTTAAAGTGAGGTAACGTTACCGTACACTGCGTTTTTATAGCGACAGCTCTGTGCTAGGAACATAAACAGTTGCTTTCAAAACGACATTTACCACCACAGGTCCGGTCATTTTGCTTTTTAAAAGTAAATTAACTAGATTACTTCATAGCATAATTCATTTTTAATAAAATATGGCGTACCACACTTGTATTGCTGCGATCAATGAATGACGATGTTCTAACAAGGAGTTCTAATATTCAATTTTAATAGTTCACTGCAAGCCCAATTGCTTGAAATCGAAAAGTAAATGATCTTCAGTTAAGCTAGCTTGCAAACAAGCTACATGTAGCAGGCTACTTATTCTTATCTATGGCAGACGAGGTTACTTGGTAGCTCGCTACATTTAGCAGGTTACAATGTAGCTTCCCACGTCACCTTCAGCCTAAGCTTCGCTAAGATTCTAGCAAAAGCACCTCTTTTTGGCTACACATCCTTTTGGCTTAACAAAAAGTGTACTCCGTCAGGTTACTGATAGTACGTCTTCTTGCTTTTTTTTAGTTTTCAACAGTCCACACTGCTGGAGCTTCAATTTTCTTCCAAACCGTCTCCTTGTTCAAGATTACTGATCACTGCACCCTACGGTTCAGGGATACAAGGTCCTCCAAGGCAAAGGAGGCCACTCAAAAACCATCGTTACGTAAGCGTAGTAGAGATTCCGACATCCGATTATAGAGGTTTGCTGAAAATTGGAAAAAGATTTACAGTTACGATCAAAGTTACCCAGAACGGATACAATAAAGCCTGACATTAGAGGGCCCACATCCCTGGCCGAGTAGGTGTTGGAAGGGTCGTGGAGAACTCTATGGCACCACGTTCCTCACACTAACCTGAAGTGCTACAGCGTGTCAGCCCAACACATTCTCCTTTACAGTTGCGAGGCAGTTGCCATGCCCTTCACCTAAAACAGACTCCTTGCTAAGTTTCATTAACAAGACCATTGGATAACGTAGCTAACTAGATGCGCTAATGAAGTTGCAAACGATAAGGTATAGCGATCTCCGGGTCTCCTTTTCATTACAAGAACTGTAGCGCAGTGAAGCGTTCATGGGGTACTCACATCTTTGGCTGCCTGGCTAGAATTAACATTCCGCTCCCGCATACCAACGGCTTGAAAGGTCCACGAAATGAAACTCGTCTCAGATGGATCGGCATTGCCTATGGGTAACTTCATATACTTGCCCTGGCCAAAACGATATATCGACAATCGCTCCTTAGTCTTGTTACTACCGTCTTAAAGTCATTTAAGGGCGAGGAGCAAGGAAGCAATTAAATACGCTACCATCTTTAGCTCCGTTAAATCAGTGTTGCCGCAGCTGATTGGCTTACTAAGGGTTATAGGCTCCAATCAGAATCAGAGTAGTGTTCCTCTTTCAGCCCACAGCAATAACTACAACAGATATTCACAACAGTTTCATAGTTACCTAATTTTCTTGCCTTTCAAATCGTTAACACCTTGAATTAGTAACTTGTGCATTTTAAATGCTTCCAAAAGCCTTTTCTGTTCTCGGAGTAGTGTCCTGGCCTCATTTGCCCCAACATCACCCAAACACTGACTAGAACAGCCTTGGGAGTCGGAAATCCTCTTCTTTTCAGAGAGTTTCATCCTCTGCTTTTTGTGAAAGGATGCAACTTTGGACAAACATTTTCTAAGATTGTTTAGTTTCTCTTTGTAAAGGTCGATGTTACATTCAACTTCAGCTAGTGAAGAGTTGATCCCTAGAGACAATAAAAACGGGTGCAACTAATTTCTGCGAAGATTCAAGCTGTACCATCTTATTTCCTTTTAACGTGTTTGTAAACTACAAGAAAGCAACATGGCCAAGAGGCTTTTGAATAGTTATCCACCAAAAAATTAAAATAGCTAACCTCTAAGCAGTAGGCTCTATGCGATAACGGAAAGGACAGTGCTGGGACCGGTGCACGGGCGGTGCTAGAACTCAAGGGTGAAAATTGTTGGAAAATCTAGTTAACAAAACAATTGAGTTAGATGTTGCTGATAGGATATGCAGGCAAATCAAGTTAATTCATGTAAAATATATGATTCAATGTGCCACCCTACATAATTGTAGTAAACAACCAAGCTAATCATTCGATGATTCTTATAGTCAGAGGACATAGTTTTCCAAATTGTGCTTCCCTTCAAGTTCAATAAGATTGAAATCTCTTAAAACACTCCTGTTAAATTGGATGTCCGGTGCATGCGAGTTACTCTCCCGTAGAGACGAGTCTTAACATCAGATTCCTTCTTCATGGAAAATAAGACGCTACCATATAATATCAATTTTATACTATGCTGGGAGCATTCAATTTTGACAAAAATGAAAACGCAGTTGGGAATAGGTTTCATTGATTCCCTTTTCAATTTATATTCCGACGATTTTGCGCTCTTAGGAGTGTCAGAAGATAAAAAGTTTTCAAGTACTAAAATGAGCTGTACTACTCAGTACCATCAAGAAACTTTTCAAATGTCAAACTGTTCACCTTGCGGTATACAGCATTCTCTTACTTTGCTCTGCACAACATGGTATGAGAAGACTAATATTATACCCTCCTCACTTTGTTTCACCAAGAACTTTGTCGACACAAATTGGCCCTCACGTAACACTTGAGGCAAATAAATACAGAACTGGTTAAGCTGACGGATATGTTAAACCATCATTCATTTGTACCACTATCTACAGAAGGCGTAAAATGGAGAAATCAACTAAACGTGAACTTACCACTGTCAATATCAGCACTCAATAACTTTTGCTCTGTATCTATATCATCCATTAGAGCCTTAGCAGATTGACACGAGTCAGATTGAGTTGGAGGCATCTCCTGCGTGCCTGCATCACATCCTTTGGTGACTTGAGAAACTTGTGATTCCTCCGTTTCTGGAAGACTCGCTCGGTCCATGGCTGCATCGTTGAGAGACAGTACTTGGCTATGATTAAAATCAAGGGTGATAATGCCCCATTTACATTTTAAAATATTGAAAAAACTTGACGAAATGAAATGACATATTGAAAACAAAATTGTGTTCATGGCAATCAAAAGCATATGGTGAAAACGGATCCAGAACTAAGGTGGTGGAGTTGAACAAAAGTCAGTGATGCTATGCTGCAGTGCTAATCGCTTACTTTATGTGCATTAATATTTTGTGAAGAAATTACTAAGGAACAAGCTGCTAAACTATTCCCACCTTTGAACCATACTAATACAGTCTGGACAAAGTTATAGGCACAGTCAATGTGGTATCCTTTTTGATCTGTCCCCAATTGTCACTAATCACTCTAACTTCAAAAATGCAACTTCATTTCAAAGGGCATCACTAAGCCCAGGTGATAAATTCATGATAATGACCCTCTCGTATAAACTCTTTATTGCTTTCTTCTCCAATCAGATGCCAATTAGCAGTATCTTCAACTTTCATTATAGTTTCTTATACTTCCATGATGGATCATATTTATCATTGAGATAATTTTGGGTGCTTCCAGTTCAAATGTTCACCATTACATTGAGTAACCTCCTTCCAAAAGTGACCCTTTGTCAATAAATACAAAAAAAGCAACCAAAAAGGCCTCCCAGTGTAAACTCAAGATTTGAACAGGTCTATATCCCACTTTTCCTAAAGCACTGGTTCATACTTGCCAAGTGTCTCAAACAAAAATGCTCAAACAAACAGCAGTTCTATAGGGTAGAAAGGCATACTGATAGATAAACAACAATACTTTTCTGTTAAAATATTCCTACCAAGATAAATCCACTTCAGTTGTCACATTCTGCAAGGATCCTCCACTTGCTGGCCTCTTTTCAATTACTACAAATGCAATAAAAGCAACTCACTAGGTAATAGTTTGATTTTTGAAAATTCAATGTATTAAAAAATGTATGAGTGATTTGGGGCTCTGCTGCCAGAATATATCATCATAGACATTACTATTCAATACTATCAAACAGTAACAAAAATTATATATGTTTAGAACCACATAAAACATTGGCAAATTAACTTCAAGATGATCACAAGGAGTAATTCAAAAACTATATGTGATTAATGAAATGATCACTGACTTATTTGTTGCTGAGCCACCTCCTTTCACGCCAGCCCCCTGTTGTATAAATTAGACCATTTACAAAGTTTAATTATATTTCATACTTACATTTAGGGGCATAAACTGGAGATAGGGGTTGCTCCCATTGGTCACTAGAGGCAATGGCTTTGGTATCACTGGGTTGGTGTGCACCAATGACATTGTATAAAACCTCTTTAAAGCTGTTGAGAAAAATATTGATGACTTATCATTTCATGTCATGAAAAATTGCAAAAAAGTTAGTCTCAAAGAGATGACTAACACAAACAATTGGGGATTGAGAGTTGAACCATGGTCCAAAGTCAGTAACTCAAGATTGTATAGGCCTAGGGGACACAGTCTTACTGTAAAAATGAGAATAAAGAACTGTGAGTCAGTTGTGGGTTTAGCTATTAGAACAAAAACAGTGTTGGAAACAACGAACTCTTTCATCACATTGCATGTTTTTTCAATCTAAGTCTCATTTACTTTGGACGAAGTGAACTTAAAGAAATCATGTAATACATCCAGCAAAAAGTTATAACAATGCTTACTTCTAAATGGTGCTCTTTAATGCCCATAAAAAATTCTACGAGATGGTTCTTGCCTTCTTCCTTTTCCTGTTACAGAATAGAGAGAATACATCTTGGCCCTGCTTTTTTACAATATAGTACATAGCCAAGTATATAAAGAAAAGGAAATGCAATGAAAAAACAAAACATCCCAGTTTTCTAAGGATGAGGAAGTAAGAAATAAACTTTGAAGTTTAACCTCTCAGTAGCCATTCACAAATTATCGTATGTCCAGCAAAACATTTTATTTTCTGCAACTTCACTGCTCCTAGACATAAGGAAGTGTCAGGAATAAAAAATGATGTTCAAAAACGTTACAGAAAATATCTATTAAAAATGTTAAACAGATTGCGAAAAAATGTGGGATCAGCCTCCTGGATTATCCACTTAACTATCACACTATTTAGTGCAGAAGTCAAGTTGCCATTTTCAGTGTGGGAGATCCTGGGTTCGATTCCCATCAGTGCAATATAGATTTTGTTTATTGAGTTCTATAATAGGTATTTCATGATTGCTACTGTGTCTACCTAAGTATTTAAATATGGAAAGTAGCATTGATGAAACTAATAGCTAAGTGAAAAAAAGTAGGTTGATGGTGGTGGTGAGAATTTGGAATCAACTTTAAACTGCCTTGTTAGCAGCATTGCCAGCTACAAAGAAAGAATTCTGTCTCAACATTCTGTTCTGCACTGATGAGTCCACAAATGGGTGAAACAGTAGTTTCTGCAGATTGAGTATTAATCTTATAATAATTGCTATTATCATCACAAGCATAACTACTTACCTTTCTCTGTCATCATCATCTTCTGAATCAGAAAATATAAGCTGTAAAAAGTAAGATGTATAAGAGGTGCAAAATTGTTGTCAAAGGACATACATAGAAATAAATACATTGACAAGTGTTCGAAGATAGCAACATATAGGAGTATTAAGACTATTATTAATATCAACCCACCCCCTCCAATCACTTCTCTCCAGGCTCCCTGGTACATAGAAATAAGTATCTTGAATAAACGTTGCAAGTTGTCACTTCTCAATATCTTGCAGGAGGCACAATACATAACTAAATCAGACTAAAACTGCAACAATAACAGCTTCCGCACATATTATCACCTTATCTTAGTGTTTGGTCACTGTGAAAGTAAAACTATGGCTGTATAGCATGAAAGGGACTAGTTCCTTTCTGCCTTAAACCTTCCCATTTTCATGCAATAGATTTCCCATGTTTTTCGCAGAATGTAAACAATATCATACAAAATAAAACAGCTTTGTTTGATTTGGCTTCTTCTTTTAACACTTGAATGATTACAAGCTTTATAATACTTTGCAGAACAAAAATTTCGTCAAATAAGAAGGAAGGCTACTGTATTGCTTTCTGCGTTATATACGATTGTCTTAAGGACCGTTCACGTTATATATTGTCTGTCGGCTGTACTTTTCTAATGTATTTTGCCCATGTTACTGCATTTATCTTGTTTGAATATCGACCTGAGTAGGCCTATCTATTAAGATTACGCGTAGGCCTACTGTAACAGTTTATCTGTAGGCTCATACTATTCTGTATAGGCCTCCTAGGCTATATACCATTCCACACAGAAAGTTTCTTGGACGGAAATTGGTCATATGAAAATTTGAAGGGGGTACCGGTACGAATGGGAAATTTAAATAGCACCGGCCGGATTCAACTTATATATACCTCATGCTCGCGCACAGCTAGCTCTACCGGGTATCCTAGATGCCAAACTTTAACGTCTAAAAATATCGTGGATGGTCACTGTGACTCAAATGACAAACTAGAAATTGTTCTTGTCGTTGAAAAGGTCGAAAACAAAGTTTAGGTTACTTTGGTATCATTTGTCGCAGGAGTCTTGATCTGCTTTGGACTTACCTTCGGCAAAACGTTGTTTACACTTTTTCCCGCCATTGTGCATTTTCAAAATGAAGAGAAAAGAAAGCTCGGAGGTCACTCATGTCAGAAACGAGGTTGCAAACTTTCGCTCACAGTTCCCTGAAAAAGAGTAGATCAAACATTCGACTGTTTCAAAATGGTTTAAAAGTATCATAAGCATAGAATACGAGGCCTCGTGAGATGGTTGAGTTACGCTTGTTGAACGGAAGTTGCCAACGTACTCTTAACCTCTCACGAAGAGAACTAGGACTG